>JADLZK010003090.1:0-258361 GCA_015847255.1 Hyparrhenia diplandra | reverse complement strand
GGCTAGTTTGTTGGCCGTAAAACCAAGGGATGTACAAATGGTCCGGAAAGCTCTATAACAACATTGATTTTCTGGACAAATATGACAAGGATGCTAAGACAATGAGGATATTGTCCTTAGCTACTATGACATGCCATCTAAGAACATGCATTTTATGTCTTAGTGCATCTATGGAAGATTCTGCTATTGATAAAGGTTCATTTTATGGAAATGTGTAGCAGAGGGATTTGTCCATGAGAAAGGAATAAGTTTGTTTGAAATTGAGAGGGATACTTCAATGATCTTCTAAACAGAAGTATGCTCGAAGCAGTGGAGTCTGACAATAATTACATCATTAAATAGTTGGCGTCTTCATGATATGGTAAGCATCATTTCATCTGTACCATGTGTCCAGATGAAAATTTTCCATGGTTGTAGATACTGATAACACTAGTACAGAACTTAACAGAGGCTGGCAATTTTATTAATGGAGGCGGTCATTGCAACACCCTTTAATCAAATGTCACGCTAATCCAAATTTTCGTGGTGTGTCACAAACCGGATCGATTTGACTAGAAGTGACATCGGGCGGCAGCCCGGACGGCAGTGATGGCGCCGGCTGTCGGGCGGGTAAGCGGCAGTAGGGCTATATACGGCACTAGCAGGGAGAGAGAGAGGCACGAGATTATTTCTTTATTGCTTGTCTCTCCAAAGAGATTACGCACCCCCTTTACTTATATAGCCCCTCCTAGTGGACTTGTAATCCAAGCAATTTAAAGTTTTCCTTATATGATTGGAATACCTTTTACAAGCAATCTTATTTATTTCCTAATAAGGGTTTTCTTATAGAGTTGTAATATCCCTTTGCACACCAAAAGTCTTAAAATAATCCTATATTAATGACGATGAAGACGGAATCGATGATGACATGGCGGTGGCGCCGCCTCGGCCGCCAAGCCGCCACCCCCCCGCCCCCGCCACCCGGGTTGGCTGCCTTCTAGCCCGATCCCCGACCCAAATCCGCATGTGACACGGAGGCAATTATAATGCCTCGCCACTTGTAATCGACAATGGAAGCGGCCGCACTAAGAAAAACCTAGCGAAAACCCAACCGAGCCCATTGTTGTTGCATTCGCCGGATCTAGGCGCAGCCGAGCCAATCCTCCCCGGATATGGCAAAACCATACACGAGGGCGGTAGGGATATCGCTGTAGAGGAGCACAACACCATGGTAGACGGTGCAAGGGAGGCCACCGGCGGAGGAGCCCGCACTCATCGCCGATAGAGCCCGGCCAAACCGTGATTTTTGTGATAGATGTGGTGGACCTGGGAATGAGGAAGCTAGGGAGCTTGTAGCCATTGTGACGGGGCCCGCACTACGCCGTGGGAGCCCGACGACGCCAGGAGACTGCCCACCTGGCCCCCACCATGCGTATGCCTCGAGCGCGGGCGGAGGGAGATGGCCGCCATAGCCGGCAAGCAGTTCTCTTCGTTTCAAGAATGTCACCAACAACCGGTGTGTGGGTTCCATATGTGACTTGTGGTCGTGGACTTGTGGGTGACTTGTGCACTTGTGGACTTGTGCACTTGTGGTAAGTTCTGACTTGACTTGTGGACGGTGGCTTGTGCACTTTGTGGACATATGTGATATATATGTGTTATGGATGTCTTATATGTGCTGTATGTGTCAAATATGTGATGAACGTGCATTTGTGGACCTGCCGATGTGTTTTATGCGCTGGATGTGTCAAATATGTGATGAACGTGATATATATGTGTTCTCGGTGATTGAATAGATGTGATATATGTCATATATGTGCCGCTTGTCAAGGCGAAAGCAAAAATAAAAAACAGTAATTTTCAGGCTTTGCCGAAAGCATCATTGAAATTGCGCCGCGCAAATCTAGAAAAATGGCTGCCGTAAAACCCACGCTCCCAGATTTGCCGATCGTTGGGTATAGCGCCGGGTAAAAAGACTCACGCTTTGCCGAAGCTCCCCGGGCTGGGTGCTCGGCCCCCTAATTTCTAAAAGAAAAATAGAAAGCCTTTGCCGAGAGCTCACCGCCGCGCTCGCAAAGTATTTCATAAAAACAAAAAATTTTGCCAATAGCTCACTGGCTCGGCTTCTCGCAAATTAATTAAAAAAAAAAAATAGAAAATCTCCGCCGACTAAACTCCTTCTCAGCAAAGTAATTAAAAAACCTTTGCCGAGAGCTAGCCATCGAGGCGCCAGCAAAGGGCAGTTGTAACCGCCGTTACTAGCTACTTTTATTTACCAAGAGCTAAGATCGACCCAACAACTTTGCCGAGCCGATGTGGGACTGGGTGCTCGCAAAGGACCTCGCCGTGAAAAATTTCACCGTAGGTTCTACGCCGAGCACTGTGTTTTTAGGCAAAGGCTTTGCCGAGCTTTTTTAGCCTTTGGCACTCTAAAAGGACCAGTTTTGCATATGCTAATGTGGGAGATATATATACCAAACCACTGGCGATCCACCCTAGCGGGGGGGGTGGCCGCCGCAGCTACCTGCGAACTCCTCCAGACCCTTCGACCCCGTCCTCTCTAACACCGGCGGCCACGACGACATCAGCAGGCGACGGCGGCCACGACGGCATCGATCTGCAGCGCCGGACGGCCGGAGAATGGAGGACGAAACAAGCATATAAGGCATTTTCTTCACTTTGTTCAGCCCAACAGAAAGTTTACTGGCCCATGCAAGCCCATCATCGCACTCCGCACAATCCTAACCTGTGCATTTCTTCCTCAAATGACGAATCATTGGCACCGGCCACTATGGTGTTGAACCAATTGCTCGCCACGCGCCTGGAGCTTGACGTCACCCATCAGCGGCGCGCGTTGGCCGTCCCTCCCGGCCATCGCACCGCCACGCCCCTCCCGCTTTCCGCGCTCCCACCGCTTCCCCCTAGCAGCCGCCGCGCAGCAAGCAGGCAGTAGGCGAGCGCAGCCTGCGACCACGAGCCGGCGAGCTGCTGGTCTTTATTCTTTATTATTAAACAACCAGTATTGAATTTCTGTCATGTTGATATATTATTCGCCCCAGCTAAAAAAAAATTTGGGTCCGTCATGAGTCTCATACGTGCTACGAATGTCCAAGTGTCTTGTATATTTTTTTTTTCTTATGTAAATTTTGAAGGAAAAAACAAACAAACAACCATGAAATTTCTGGTACTTAAACCTGAACGAATATGTCTCACCAGCTTTAAATTCATTGACAACGACAGAACAAACTGTTTGTCATAAGGAGGGCCCCTGGTCCCTTGCATGGTCAACAAAAGGTAATTCTCCGTCCCTTGTCATTCTCGCTTCCCGGTAGAAGTCAACGATTTCAAACCCACCGAATTATATATTAAAAATATAAATATTTATGCAAAGTAATTAGTATCATCCTCTTTAAGTCTAGTTTTTTAATAAATTTATTTGGAGATATAAATGTTGCACGTATTTTCTACAAAATGCATGAAAAAGTTTTTAACCGACACGCATCCCAAAGGTCTAAAAAGACGGAGGGAGTAACGAGTAAATGCCTCCTTCCAGGAGAACTGGGTCAAACAGAGCAGCAAATAATTCCACCTGGTTCCAGCTTATTTACATACGTAGATTTCAGTGTTGGCTGTTTCAAGAATGGGAGCTGTTTCAAGAATGGGATTTCTGAAGTTTGTTGGACCACCAAAGGCGATCAAATGGGAGAATTAATTGTCGACTTCCTTTGAGATCTTCGTGATGCCTGCATGGTTAAAGATTAAATGACCTGATGGTTTGGATTGTATCTATGATATGTGTCCATTTTTAGAGGCCTCTTCACTGCCGCAGAGTCAGCCTCCACCGAAGCGCAAAGACGCAAACCGAGCGCCCAACGGCCAGCTCTCTGGAGTCACTTTCACCGAGAGCTCCTCCCCGAGAAAAGATAGCTTCGGTAGAGGATAGTCTACCGAGAGCCTCACCCCTCGGTACCCTATCCCCCCGGTAGAGTCCCCCTCCACCGAGCACCACCTCTCCAAGAAAGAGCCACCCCTGGTGTTGACGCCCCAATGCCCACCGTCGACGACGGAGCCCTCGCCGTTGTAAATCTACCGAGCACGTTGTTGATGCTCGATAGAATATGGTCACTCTACCGAGGGCCAATTCCATGGCGCCGGTACAATGACCTTATTTTTTTTCGATTTTTCAATCCACCTAGACAAACACAAATTAAAAAACAAGTCGCATAATTTTCACATCCATACAAACTTGCATAATTTAAAAAACAAGTCACATATATATCACATCCATACAAACTTACATAATTTAAAGTGCATAATTTAAAACAAGTCACATACAGCTACAAGTTGTACTACAACTTCACCGCGCCGGCCTTCTAGCCAAAAATGAGTGAAGTGTAGGTCACCGATCCGAAATGCACAGATCTCCCCAAATGTAGACCAACGCTCACTAATATACATCCTCCTTTGCTTCACACAACTACGACGATTATGGTCTAATCGACGACGGTTAACCGCTACGGACATGTCGCCGATCTCCAATCTTACGGCAACCACCTTTGCCCGATATCCATCTCAGAAGTGCGCGTTGGTATTGGATTAGCCCATGCCCAAACATAACCCAATCGAGACATTGTTCCGGTAAGAATGGATGCATAACTACAACCAAATAGGTTAAGTCATACAGTTGAACTCAGTAATTATTGAAAAAAAAAAATATGAGAACATCTCTAGAGTACTACATCAATTCTAGGTATAAGCTACGGACAAATTAACATATCGAGATTACCACATCATTTTGGTTCCTCCAAGCCCGGGTTTGTAAAAAAATCCCCAAAACATCATCAAGCATGTTCCTACTTTTAGTCACATCAACAAAAAGGAGAATGTACGCAGAGTGTACCCATGTTCTTGAAGCTTCAAGTACACATCCCATGACAGCATATTTGGCTAATAAAAGAAAATCAATTAAAAGAAAGAAAAATCAAAATATATACTAAATAGTTTTGAAAATTTGAAATTTGAACATGACCTAGAGACATTGTATAAAACCACACACCAAAAAATTTGGATCCAAAATTCAAAAAATAGATATATTCACCGAGGGCCGGTGTCGGGCTCTCATATCAATATTGTCTACCGAGAGCCCACCGAAACAGCCCCGGTGACGCCTACCGAAAGTGTCCCCACGCAGCGTAATTCCCTAGAAAGGAGACCCCCAAGAAAAGCCCTAACCCAGAACGCCCGGTCCTATCTTATCCATTCCCCACCCCCACCCCAACTCGCATCTTATCCACTCACACACACACTCACCACTCACTGCACCGGGGCCGCGCCACCTCCCGCCGCCATCAACCGGTCGTGGCGCCGCCACCTCCCCTACAAGACGCCTCGCCCGGCCCTCACATCCACCTCCCGCCCCCGCCCACGCCTCGCCCATTCAGGCCGCTCAAGACCGGGGCCCACGCCTCGCCTTCGCGACCAAGATGCGCCCGCCCACGGCTTTTCGCCCGTCCTCACCGGCCCGTGGCGCATGGTGAAGATCTCTTGTTTGGTTTTGGCTAATTAGTGACACCTAAGGACTAAATCTCTCATGCTAAGTGTTTGACTAGATTGGAGATTGGTCGCGCCGTAAGTTGGTGCATTGTGATCATGGAGGATGGATCGGGTGATCCAAAAGATGATCAAGTATCCACCCGGTGTGGTTTGGAGATCAATTGTCCACAAGGCAAAGGTATAACCATAGGGCTTTTTGATTTCACACCCAAGACACCATAGAGGGTGGGGTGATTATAGGATCGATAAGCCGCACTATAAAGAGGGAAAACTTTCGCATATCGATCTCACGTGCCTTTAGGTTTAAGATTCATATGCATGCATTCTAACCTAAAGAGCTAACTCCGCGCTTGATGAAAATGTTTTCAAAAATGCTAACACATGGTGTCGAGGTGTTCTTCGACGTGTCAAGAACAAGAAACAAGTGACGGAAGTCGGTTTGGAGCAAAGGCGAAGGAACGACGAGAAACGACGAAAATTCGCGCTCGAGAGGCTTACGGACGCGGTGACCGGACCTCGCGGACCGAAGCATGCAAAATCGACCGACGCACCGGTGTGGTTCCTGGCCAAAAGAACAGAGAGCATGTTTTCGTGGTCTATTTCGAGTGACCTGACGCATGCACCGGAAGCATGACCGACGCATGATTCCTCGACCGGACGCATGCCAGGGGTTCTAAATTTGGCATGTTGGGTTTTGTTTTCAAGACCGACTCATGCATGAGTCCTGGCCGGCCCACGGTCCGCCCAATTGAATTGTTCTCCCCAACGGCTCCATTTTTAGGTGGAGCCTATTTATACCCCCTTGGCTGCCTCTTGCTCTCTCTTGATCATTTGAATCATTCCTAACATCTTTGAGCAAGTTAGTTGTGCCTCCCTCCCTCTCTCATTCTTGATTTGAGCTTCATTCTTGAGAGAAGAGTGATCCAAGTGCATTGCATCGAAGTTCTTGCATCTAGAGGCACTTGGGGATCAAGTAGAGACGGTGGATTTCTTGTTTTTCTTGGAGACACCGCCCCTAGCCGGCTTGGTGGATTGGTGGAGGCGCTGGCAAGAGAAGGTGATTGTTCTTGGCCACCTCCCTGCTGATTTGTGAGAGGATTACGCACTCCCTCGTCGGGAAGACAAAGTGCAAGGAATACATTGCTCGTGTCTTGGGTACCACACTTGTTGAGTGGTGTGTTGAGGCTAGCAAGGGCACCGCCTAGCTCAAACACCATCCTTGTGTAGGTCGGCACAACAAAAGAGAGTAACTTGTCGGTGTACAAGCTAACTCCGGTGAACAAATCAACTTGTTTATTGTCTTGGTGTTTGGATCATCACCTTCGAAAGTGATTGATTATTCTTGTTCCCTAAAGTGATTGATTGACATCCTCTACACGCCGGTATATCTAGCTCGCTTCTCTTGCATTACTTTCCTAGTTTTACTTTGAGTAGAGAGCTAGCACTTGCTTTGTGTAGTTGTTCTTGCTAGCATAAGGTTCTTATTAGGATTACTCATTAGCTAGAGTAGTGACATAGACCTTGAGTGGACTAGAGATCATAGAAATATTTAGTCTTGTCACTAGAAGGCTTGCAAGACCACTAGAGCTAGTGCAAACCGCTTACGCCGTGTTTTATACTAATCGGTTTGTTTAGTTGAGTTTGTAGAAAATTTTTATAGGCTATTCACCCCCCCTCTAGCCATCTAGGATCTTACACACGGCCACCTCCCCGGGTCGTCAAGCTTGCCGACCGCCACCCGCGCCCGCCCCGCTTCCGTCCGCCCCGCCCAAGGCCACCAAGGCCACCTCGCGCCGCCCCGCCCCTCGCCCGCCCGGTCCACGCCGGGCGCCGGCGTCCTAGCCCGGCCCACGACCGCGCGCCAGAGGAAGGGGAGGAGGAGGTTGGAGGCGGAAGGAGGGGAAGAGGAGGAGGACGGAGTAGGGAAGGAGGGGACGAGGAGGACCACACCCCGCCTCGCCGCGACCACACCCCCGGCCGCAAGAAGGCAACAAGGAGGAGGACCGTGCCCTGCCGCGACCACCCCCCGATTTCCCCGCAAGAAGGCAACGAGGAGGACCACACCCCGATCCGCTCAAAGGTGAGGTATTTGGCTACCACTAGTTGTGGTCGTGATGGTTGTGATCGTGATCGAACAAAGGGTCGTGATGGTTGTGGTCGTGATGGTGGAGTGGTCGTGATGGTTGTGGTCGAAATTTTGACCTTTTATGCCTATGATGCTTTACAATGCCCAGTGAGACTTCCATGCATGCTAGGACCTGTTTATGTTCTCATGCATGTCATCGAACCATGTGACACATCCATGCCTAGCAACCGTTGTCCACCTCGATGACCATGGCTAGGCCGGATGTGTCACATGGTTTCATGGCAGCCATGAACTCTCATTATCTATTGGTCCTTATGCTCCAAGTTCAAATATTAAAGAAAAGGGCATTTAATTCTAAGGCTATGCTTATATATCGGTTCCTATGATGCAATGGTGGCCTATGATGCAATTGGTTCTGAAATGCTTACATTTTATGACTGTGATGTTAGTGCCATGAATCGAGCTGCATTATCTTTATTATCTCATGGTGGTCATCAAATTGTGACTCACGCCCATTCCCGTGCAATGATGGAGTCAGTTAGGTGCCTCCCTCATAGCCGGGAATGGACTGAGCCATGGTTCCATGGCTACCATGAAATTGCTTTAGTAGCAAGGATGATCAATGTGCACCTATCTGAGTCCCTTGATGCAATGCTTTTTGCCATCTCAACAGAAAGAACATGCTGCTCCTCACTTTCTCCATGATCCTCACTTGTTCATGTTCAGAGAGCATCAAGGAGAAGTGAGGAGTGGCATGTTCTTTTTAGCAGCCTATGATACAAACCTTCCTAAAAACTGAGGCTACCTTCTTTTCTTGCCACCTATGGAAGCTTTGCTCTTATATATTTTTATTTTGTTGTTCTCCTATCTCATTTTCGGCTTATATATCGGTTCTGGAATGCAATGCTGCCTTATTTTTGACAATTGGTTCTAAAATTCTTACATTTTATGACTGTGATGTTAGTGCCATGAATCTGAGCTGCATTATCTTTATTACCTCATGGTGGTCATCAAACCGTGACCGACATCCATACTCAAGCAATAATGGAGTCGAGTTCCATGGCTCCTTGATAGTCTGGTATGGATGCGCCATGGTTCCATGACTACCATGAAATTGCTTTGGCGCAAGGATGATCAATGTGCATCTATGACTGAGTCCCTTTATGTAACTATGTTCTTTTTTTAGCAGCCTATGATATATTTTCATTCTATTGTTCTCCTATCTCATTTTGGACTTGGCCTTGTGATGCAAAGCTTATGCCATCAAGTAAAACAGAAAGAACATCGAGCTATGAACTTTCTCCATGATCCTCACTTGTTCATGTTCGGAGCATCAAGGGGGAGGTTCGGGGCTCGATGCTCTTTTTTAGCATAAGGCTACACTATCTTATGCTGAGGCCCCATCTATATTACCTCATATTTGTTATCAAACCGTGACTAACATTTGCTTCTACTTTTTTAAGGCTATGGCTTGGTCCATTGTATACCGTGGAGAGGTTCCCCGAGTCTATGATAGCTGGGCAAAATGTAATGAGCAGGTGAGTGGTTTTCCTGGTAACTGTCACAAGAAGTTTCGCACGAGAGCAGCTGCAGATGCTTCCTATGCTGAGTACATTGCTAATTTGGACCACCCATTGCTGGTGCAAGCTCCACCAGCGCAGGTTAACCCATTAGGCTCTAGGTTTTGTTGTTGGTTTTGTTGAGTACATTCAAACTTGATGACTATGAGTTGTATCAGTGTAACTAGACTTGTGCCGGATATTAGACTAATTAATCTATGTTTCGATCATGTATGTGATATATATGTGATAATTGAGTTGTATTAGTGCATGAATGTCAAATATATGTGATATGTGACCTATGGGATTACATTTGTAAATGTGGAATGGAAAAATAGAAAAAAAAATTTGTCGGGCCACCGAGGGTAGCACCGATGGCAGCTCTCGGTGAAAACAGCGCTAGGTGTAACTATGGTCTATTCACCGAGCGCTGAGGCAGCCCCTTGGTGAAACGACCATAGTTCTACCGGCGCTTGGTTGATCCCGCCCTCGGTACATGATGGTGTCCACGTTTTTAAAAATTAAACTTCATCAAGGGCTAGGTCAATGTAGCCCCGGTGAAGTACCTAGCTTTGGCGAGAGGGGGGCTCTCGATGAACTTGACGTCGACGGTGGCTAACGCCGGCCGACGTCGGGCCAGGTTTAGCGAGAGGGTAATGGGCCCTCGGTAGAGGTTGTACCGGCGCGCCGTTAATAGCCCCTCGGTAGAATCTTTTCCCGTTTAAAATTTCACCGAGGGGGCTACTATGCCGCGCGCCCCGGTGCATCCTCTACCGAGCGCTATTGAGGCTTTACGGAGCGCTTCAAGCTCGGTAGAGGCTCAGCCTCCAGTAGTGCTTCTTTTTTTTTAGAGACAACTCTATCAAAATCTGCCTCTAAAAATAGTTTTTAGCCATACTCCGACGTTGTCAGGTACCAATGTGAAGTTCTGCAGGAACAAATCGCTGGCAACAGCCAGACCCTCCTTCCATGCTATCGCCTTCATTGTTTACTCATTCTGAAGTTCTGCAGGAACCCAAGCTGCCTTCCATCTCGCCCGGTCCGCTGCTCTTCCGCGGGCCATCATTCTTACTCATTCTCATGGGCTGATGGGCCGATGTCAAGACTCAAGAGCCCACGGCAGCCGCGGACAGATGGCGTGGCGCGAGCCGATCGAGTATGGCACGACATTCATGGCAGATAGTGAGACAGCCAGCTGAGGCAGTGGGCACGATCATCTCGTTTCAAGCAGCTATCGACCGAAGAGCTGGGGCAGCACCACCGCAGCTAACGATGCCACTGGGTAAGCTGTTGGGTTATCTATACCATATCCATTAATTATCTATTTATAATTATTCAAGTGGATAAATATCCATTGGGTGTAGATTATCAATAGGTAAGAAACGAGCAAAGCAAAGAACAAGTAAAGCAAAGCAAAAGAAAAGAATTAGATAGCAAAGCAAAAGCAAAGAACTAGCTTGCAAAGCAAAGCAAAAGCAAAGAAATAGCAAACCATTTGGAAGCCCATAACGGGTATACCCTCTCCATATCCATACTTTACTTGGATAATGCATGCCCTCCCCAAACAACATGGGCATGGGTTTGGATATGGACATTGGATATCCAGTGGCATCACTAACCGCAGCATAGGCACACAACACACGATGGCCGGTACGGTCCTAGCTAGAAAAAGATCGATACACACCCGGCTGCCACGGCATTCGAGCATGTATGAACAAGGCAAAGCAAAAGTCTCTCCCACACCAATATATCTCCAGCTAGGCACACGGCAGGGTTGTGTCACGGCGGCGGTGGCGTGGAGGGTGGCACGTGTGGGCGCTGAGAGCGAGAGGTCAGAAGGATATTTTTATTTTCTTGATTCAATAGATTACATTCACCCTATATTTATAGTCGTTAGTGGACTTGAGATCCAAGCAAAGTCTTATTAGGTTTTCCTTATAGATTGGAATACCCCTTTCTAAATAAAAAGATTTATAACCTAATTAAACTCGAATATGATTTTATTCCTAAGATATACTAGTTGCCAAAGTAGTCGCGGGACGACGGGGAGGGGTGGACGGCGAGGCGACGACAATGGCTGCAGGCGGCGCCGACGGTGCCAGCCCCCGATGGCCTAGGGTTATGGCGGCCACACCCATAAGTGGAAGCCTAATCTAATTTGGACATCCATGGATTTTGACAAATGACTTAAAAATTTAAATTTTGGTGGGGGACTATATCTTCCTAGTTCATTTTTTGAACTAGAGGGTATCCATTGGACATCCATAGACATCCAACTTCCACCTAGAGCCACACTATTGGAGCCATGCCTCTCCAGTTGACGCTGGCAACCGGAGATGTGCTAACACTTCCTCTTGATGGTGAAATCAAAGTCCTCGCTAGCTCGTGTCAGGTAGTCCTTCATTCACCTACAATTCCAGGAAGCTCCTAATCGATCGAATTCGTAAAGAAGCCCTGCAAGTGGGAAAAGATTGGTTGTTTCTCTGTCAAATAAATACGCTTCAATTAACGAGCAACGACTAGCTCTAGTCGATCTTCTCAACATGTCTGGAAAGGGATGATCGCTCCAAAGATTTAGATTTGTTTTTCTGCTTGTAGAGTTTGACCCAATTCTCACAAAAAGATGACTTGTTAAAGGAAAATGGGTTGGTAATTATCCGGCTTCTATTTTTGAGGTAAAAATGAGTAATGTTAATCACCTCTTTTTTGTACCTTCGGCCAAAGTTGTTTTGGGGCGTTGTAGCTCCCTGTTTTGGAGCTAACAATACAGCCAATGTCCAGGAACACCAATTAAGCTTCAATATGTTGGAAGGCGAACAATTAACAAGTCTGCCAAGAAGATTAGTGACTGCTACTACGTAATGGTCTGCCGGCCTGCCATGGCTGGTCGTACGTATTTTTCGCGGCATTTAAGACGGCAAAAAATATCAGCCATACAAGGGAGATAGTAGAGTACTGGGGTCGTCATTGATACAGTAGGCGGTACTTAAGGTTGGACGAAAAACTCGTAAACTCGCTAGCTCGCTCTATTTGCTCGTTAATGGCACGGCTCAAGCTCGACTCGAGCTGGTTTGCGAAGCTATAACGAGCCAGATAAATAACAAATACTTTATGAATCAATGCAATCGATCAACCTATGGATCATGGTTATAAACAATTGCATATTTATATATTCTATTATAAAATTCATGTGTATTTTATTTTTTAAATTTTGTTTGAGATGGGAAATGGTAAGCACCACATAGAATGTGAGGATCTGACCTATTTTAATTTATTTATTTCATTTTATATATATGCCTGTGATGTGTTTCTCCCTCATTTGTGTTCATAACCTTTGTGCATATTTTTGGGGGCTTTGGCTCGAGAGCCAAACGCGTCAACTCGAGCTCGATAACGAGCCAAGCCGAAGCGAAGCTTCGGCT
This sequence comes from Hyparrhenia diplandra, assembly GCA_015847255.1. Taxonomy (NCBI): domain Eukaryota; kingdom Viridiplantae; phylum Streptophyta; class Magnoliopsida; order Poales; family Poaceae; genus Hyparrhenia; species Hyparrhenia diplandra. Next base: position 245,762 of record JADLZK010003090.1, on the reverse strand, counting down.
CGTTTGTATAACGAGCCATAACGCGTCACGCCAAAATGAGCCGAGCTATAATAAGCCAAGCCACTATTGAGCCAATCTGGCTCGATATCCACCCCTAGTGGTGCTTGAAGGTGTTGGCTCTCATATAGTTGATCTAGACAAGGTGATATATCCCCACATGTTGGAATCTGGATTCCCAACAAGCTAAAATAAAACAATTAAATAATTACGTTGTAGTACACCAACTGTGTGAATGACAACACTTGGCTTATAGTACGACAAATGCAACTTCCACCGTAAGGAAGCCCTACAAGTGGGAAAAGATTGGTTGTTTCTCTTTCAAATAAATACACTTCAATTAACGAGCAACGACTCGCTCTAGTCGATCTTCTCAACATGTCTGGAAAGGGATGATCCCTCCAAAGATTTAGATTTGTTTTTTTTGCTTGTAGAGTTTGATCCAATTCTCACAAAAGATGACTATGTTGAAATGAAAATGGGTTTGGCATGCCCTATGTTTCTGTTTCTAATGTTAATCCCATGCTCCCTATATGCGATGAGGTGCATAGAACAATCGAAAACATCACGTATTCTATTTTATTGATCCTTTCTAATCACTACTACAGTTGGCCACTGTAGGCCAGGGCGTCAGGGGCGGTTTTCCCAGCCACACCTAAGCCCCTGTTCTTACAAATCAAACCACTGTAGGGATGGTTTTCTAGCTGCCCTTACAAATCCATTTGTAGGGGTGGCTAATGTTACCACAGCCCTTAAAAATTGATTTGTAGGGAGACAGTTTAGTTATGATGAGTTTTGACATAAACACAACACATACCCTCTTTTAGCCCTACTTTCTATCTACCTTGCTATTTGTCATGGCAAAATTTGACATCATTCTAGGTGGCCTTGACGACCCTAGGACACGTACCTCCCTGTGGCCATCCCTCACAAGTCTTCTAGGGAGGTGTTCGAGTCTAATGCTCAAAGAATTGGCTCAACATCGCCTAACTGGTCTCTCTGTCGATCCACTGCATTCTTGCTGCGATATAGGTGTGTGCCCAATTGGCGTCAATAGAAATTAATTTCTTTAACCAAATTAACACTACACGGTAACAAAAGATCACATTAACCATAGCCTGCCACGACAACGCACAATTTTTTGACTAACAACCATTTTTGTAATCAAGTCGTTTTATTATTCACTTGTGACAACAACAGAGATAAATGTGTAACTCCCAAAATATTTTAAGCTAGATGAGTAAATCTAGAAATCAACACAAATGGGAAACCTTTGAATTAATGATCACTCCGCCTTTCAAGAGAAAGAGCAAGGAAAACCTTATTCAGGGAACGTTCGTTTTTGAAAGAACTTGACTGATGAGCTTCTCTGCTATGCTGAGAAATTCATCCATAAGCTCTCTGGACGACCCAAAATGGTCCTGTATTATTGGCCCAAAGGCAGCCACAAAAAGCATACGCTCTCATCTTGGGGCTGATCTCCGCTATGTTTACTGTAAGGTCATGAACCTGTAGTCCATTAATGGAGAAGGAACCCTGCTCTTCTAGTATCTCCTTTATTTCTTTCTCAGACGGTGCATATAATGGTAAGTAGAAAGCCTTCAATATTTGCTCATCAAGCAAACCCTGCAGCAAGAAACTCATGAATAATGAAACATTAAATTTCATGTACTAAGGTCCAAAATTCTTTAGGATATATAAACCAGCAAATCCTTACCCTTGATGCCATGTCGTCTAAAATCTGGGTTATGAACTCCCATGTTTGTTGAGCGGATCCACAGCTGGCCGAAGCCGGAGATTGTGTTCCCATCAAGGAAACCATCAATTGTCCTCCAGGAACCATCTCTTGGGCCCTGCACTCCAAGAACAAAAGGAGATCCTTTCTAAATTGCTGGGAATAAGCATCAAGCACAATGGGTCGTGTTTTCCGCCATAGTTGCTTGTCTGTATGGTACCATGGAATGCATTTCTTCGGTAGGTCTTCAGGTACCTACCAATACCGCATCATAAACATTAAGCCTAAATAAAAGTAGCTGATATACTACCGTAACGGAACAAAGCACATGTGTAAGTATGACGGAACAAAGTTTTTGGCACCGTACCTTTGAAAGCCAGTGCAAGCTATTTGAGGAGAGGACAAGATGCACAGATCCTGTAGTGAACAGCCTACCATAGAAGGACCCAGGTACAATACTAGTCATGACAAACGGAGAGATACCATGCTCACCCTTATCAATGTTTTTCCTTTCTTGGAATGCAACCAATTGCTTGATTGTAGTGTTGAAATCATTGCTGGGAAGGTCGTTGAGGAGCAGGCTCAGCTCAGGTGGTGGCTGTTGGAGTTGAAGACACTGGTGATGAATGGCATCGACAGCAGTAGAGACCAAGGTGAGTGCGCTGGGGCCAGAAGAGCAGCCAAGGTCTGCGATCACCATTCTTCTGGGAAGGGGTGTGGAGTTGCCACACAGTTTCATGATGGCCTCTTCGATCTGTGGTTTCATTCTCATCTGCATTGCACTCTGTATGTATGCGCATGAGTTGTTACCTTGGTCAAATTTTTTCAGTTCCATCTTTTGGATATCAAAACCAGCATGTTAATTTCTTGTTCTATCTAAATCAGTTTACAAACAGGTCAAAATTAAATTGTTGGTTGTCAATCAAGGAATTTGATCCATATGAGATTGTATTCATTAGTGATACCAAATATCCTTTTGTATAACACTTCAATATGGAAACTCAAACTACCACTTAAAATCAAAACATTTAGATGGTATTTGTACAAGTGAGTAATCTTAACAAATAACAATTTAGCAAGAAGACACTAGCAGGGGGACAAGAACTGTTGTTTTTGTTCATCTGAAGAGTCTAGGAAATCTTCGCTTTGATTTTCATTTTGCTAAATTTGTGTGGCAAACTATTCATGTCTCCTTTAATTGAAGTTCTCTAACTAGCGTACATTATATGTTTACAGATACGTTACGGGTTTAATTCGAAACTGCAGTCCAAAGTTATAGTGGGAGCAACTGCAATGTGCTGGGTAATATAGTTGACCTGGAATGATATAGTTTCGACAAGGTCCTAGCACCATCTTATTTGCAGGTTATCTTCAAGAGGACTTACCGGATCAGGTTTCCACTACAGGAAACAGGGACCTTCGCCGAGCGCCACAGGCACTCCGCAAAGGCACGATTCCGCTTCGGCGACGGCCCGCCGAGGAATTTTTCGTAGGCATAGAGCCTTTGCCGAGAGCCGGTACACTTACTCTCAAAAGGCTTTCCCTAGCGGCGGTTGTGGCTCTCCGCAAAGAAAAGTAGCCGTTAACAGCAGTTACAACCGACAGCCCTTTGCCGAGAGCCACATTATACGGCTCTCGGCAAAGAAGATTTGTTTTTCTTTTTTGAAAAAAACTTTGTTGAGAGCCATACGGGAAGCGCTCGGCAAAGAAAATTTCTTTTTTTCCCGTAGTGTTCTGTCTCTACTTCAAATAAAGGTGGAGTCGCCAAATGATGAAGATGGGCAATAGGAAAAATTGAGACAACAACGATGGAGGTGTTTTTGTTTTCAATGATGCTTTGTGAAGCTTTTCAGTATTCCTTATGGGTTAAAACTTCGTTTTGAGTTCGCATGAACGATGAACCATCGTGTTTCGATGTGTAATAAGGAACAACTATATGCATTAATCGATGCAGAAGCTGGGATATTAATATATTCCCTTTTCTAAAAATTCCAACCCAAGCATCTCAGTGAAGAAACGATATCATTAAAGATACCAGCGTACATTGAAGACCATCATATAAAATGAGCAGAAATATGAACACTACTGATTTTGAAAAGGGAGAACCTAGGTCATCTGACAAACCTCTAGCCACAATAAATCGATCAAGTTGTAGAATAGTCTTACCTTAGTGATGCCATACTAACAGACCTCTAACCTTAAGATTTGGTATTAACCTCTAACCTTAAGATAAATTTCGTGTTAACAAACAAGTTCCGTCGACCAAGACGCACCTGAAGTGTGGAGTTACGAGCGTAGCTTGTTTCTCCTTCTCCTGGATTCATACGCACAGTTTGTTGGGCATCCATCTGTGTTTGAGTTGTTCAAGAACTAAGAATAGTCTCGAAGGTGCCTAGAACTTTGTGTTGAAGAACCAAAGCGTTGGAGTCTAGTTTATATGCATTTCTTGCCGACTACTACTTTGTATTATCTAGTTTCTTTATATGCACTCTTGCCGACTACTACTCTTTTTATTAGTTAGTGATGCCATATTAGTTTATCTGATCCTACAGAGAGCTTTCAAGATCTCAACTACAGAACCTGGACTATGTACCTGCCACATAACGGAAATTTATATAACGGTAGCATATCGGTTTTTCCAATATGTACTGGAATCAGATTTTGTGCCGTCACTTGTCATGTCTAGAAATCAGACTCCATGTCATCGCTAGACACAAGTTTGAATTCCTATTAGCACGGATTAAGTTCAGGTCACATATGAACATGATGGGCGTGAGAGCAGTTTGGTAAGCAAAAAAGTGAGACGGAATTAAAAAGGCTTCGCAACTTGAATAGGTTAATATATTAGATAGGTATCTAGATGCATGGACAGATAAGACTAAACAATGAAAACAAGCAATTCATTGAACAAAGTACAAGGGGACACAAAACCAACAAATTTGGTCTGTAATCTCGAATATATAGAGTCAAGAAGAATTATAATTAGAAAACCAACAACTGATGAAGCATAGATATTTGCAAATCTTGTCATGTACAAAGAGTAGTCTAACGGCCGCTAAAAATTTTTCGCCGTATGGAAATTCCATCCCGTATTACTAGAAACCTACATAGGTTAACACAGAAAATTAATTAAAAAGGGAATTTTTGTAAGTTCAGAAATCAAGAGTTTCAACTGTTATATATAGGCCTATCTGTCACGATATGAAATAGTAAAGTTTTGCATGAAATTGTCTAGTTCCATACATCAAGAGTTAGATATGCATACGTGTTTGGCAGTGTGAAATGCTTTAGATTGTCACTAGAATCGCTGCCAAACACCACAAAGAGAGAAATGTTTTGGGGAAATTGATTCCTGTTTTTGTACTAGTCAGGTGAAATACCTAAAATTTGGTTTCTCCTGTGGTTCAGCTGGTTTTGAGAACCAGCGAGCTAGTTAAAAGGTTCCAATAAAGAGATTGTGATTTATTACATAAATGTCGTGCATTGACTTATTTTGGCGCCTTTCCATTTGAAGGCTTGGCAGCGGAATGTTACTAATTTGCCAACATGGGCACAATCAAAAGGACTGAAGATAATCAGTTAGATATATATTCCCCAATCTCCGATCCACATGATGCCTTTACCTTCCTGTCGTTCAGCCTCTCACCTTTCTTTTCTCAGACAATGAAAACGCCAGAGCCGTGCAAAGTGGTCGACTCTGTTTCGTGCTATCAGGCCACCATTGCATTGTTTAACACAATTGAATTGGAGCTGCCCTAAGTGTTCTTAGTCTATTGTCATTAGTAGGCATTTTGGACGCCTGTTCCTCTTAAGCCAAATGGTGGCCGCACATATATAGTGCATTAGTGTCTATGAATTAATACAGGCTCAAACATATGTCTTCATCACAGTACAAGGTCAACACAACCACGTATCCAGCATTTTTAAAAAAATTGGTACCTCTGGCCGGCCGGCAGAGAGAGCAACCTGCAACAACTAGCGTTGGATGAAAACTGTTAATGAACGAAGAGGATAATTTGTGCCGTCCATGGAGGGCTTAGTGCCTGTCCTGTTTTAATTTGTTGATGATTGTACGAGTACATATAAAATGTTGTAACCCATGCACCATAGAAAGCTACTCAATTCGGAGTGGCATAAAGTAGAAGAAAGATTTGATAAGAAACTTTCTTGTTGGAAAGCTAGGAACCTGTCTTATGGAGGCCGTTTAATCCTCCTCAATTCAGTACTTAGCAGCCTACCCATGTTTATGATGTCCTTTTTGAAATTCGAAAGGTGTTCTCAAAAATCTTGACCATTTCAAAACAAGATTCTTTTGGCAAGGATCTTCCGAAAAACATAAATATCGGGCTTGCCAAATGGGACATCCTATGCCGATCCAAGGATCAAGGTGGGTGTAACACCCGCCCAATAAGGATGTGGCCCAATAGAGGCTCGTGAGTCTTTGCTCGCACATGTTTAGTACCACCTTGCTAGTTGAGCAAGGGTGGAGCCAACTTATAAGCCTTTGCCATCCGGCCATATCACCTTCGGGTTAACCCTTTTTACACGGCGAGGGCGAAAGTGTAAGCAAGGTGCTATGTGTACGCGTCGCCCCTCGGAAGGGGGCTGCGGTGCGGCTTTGGAGGGCGAGTAGTTGTTGATGCCATGGTACATAGGGCGAAAGAGCTTGTGTTGTTTATTTATCACTTGTGACACCCCCCTCCAAAGCCGCACCGCACAAGCTTCCGAGGGCGCGCACGCGTACACATAGCACCTTGCTTACACTTTCGTCCTCGCCGTGTAAAAGGGTTAACCGAAGGTGATATGGCTGGATGGCAAAGGCTTATATTCCACCCTTGCTCAACTAGCAAGGTGGTACCCATGTGGAAAGAACTCACGACGCCCTATTGTCGGGCCGGGTGTTACATACACTTCAAAGGACTCGTCGGCGCCAGCGCCAACTTAACCAGACCTCCTCTTGGCACACGGGGCGTGCGCCCGGGGCCGGCAAGACATGTGCCATGCCGCACTCCGCAGCCCTACACGCCGCAATGAACCTCCATGTCCGCGCCTCGCGCGCACGCGCCGCGTGGCGGCGAAGGTCGGCTCTGATACCACTTTGTGACACCCCCCCCCTCCAAAGCCGCACCGCACAGCCCTTCCGTGGGCGCGCACGCTGCATACACATAGCACCTTGCTTACACTTTCGCCCTCGCCGTGTAAAGGGTTAACCCGAAGGTGATATGGCTGGATGGCAAAGGCTTATAAGTTGGCTCCACCCTTGCTCAACTAGCAAGGTGGTACTAAACATGTGCGAGCAAAGACTCACAGCCTCTATTGGGCCACATCCTTATTGGGCCGGTGTTACAAAGGGTTAGGAATTCTAGACCTTCAACTACAAAATAAATGTCTTCTAGCAAAGTGGATTGTTAACCTACTTAATACTGAAGGTATGTGGCAAGATTTGCTAAGAAACAAGTACTTGAGGTCTAAGTCCTTATCGCAGGTTAAGGCTAAACCATATGATTCCCACTTTTGGAGGGGGCTTATGAAAATTAAAGATGAAGTCTTAACTAATGGCACGTTTTCTATCAAAGATGGATGTGCCACGCGTTTCTGGAGGACAATTGGGTAGGAGACATGTCTTTCAAAGATAGGTATCCGTCTCTATATAATATAGTGAGAGATCCACATGCAACGGTGGCTAAAGTTATAACGTCACAACCTCTAAATATCTCATTTAGGAGGGCGTTGCTTGGACCTAGATTGAGAGATCGGGTCTAATCTTGTAGCACGAGATAGCACCTTTTAACTTAGTTGATGGGTCGATTCATTCGGTGGAACCTAACCAAATCGGGATTGTTTACGGTTCGCTCGTTGTATCTGCAACTAATAAATTCACATCAACCTTTCGCACATAAGAAAATCTGGAAGATTAAGGTTCCTCTAAAAATTAAGATCTTCCTCCGGTTTTTTTTAAGGAGGGGTGATCTTAACTAAAAGACAATCTTGCTAGGAAAAATTGGAATGACAAATCGAAATGTATTGGTCAGAACACTGAATGAAACAATTCAACATCTTTTCCTGAATTGTCATTATGCTAAAATGGTTTGGAAGATGGTGTATCTTGCTACAGGCTTAACTCAACCCGAGATCTATTAGACACTTATTTGGTTCTTGGCTTTCTAATCAAAATTCTAAGATTAGAGGTTTGATTTGGGTTGGGGTTGCTTTGCTTTTTGTTTGGCCATCCGAATACCCGCAATGATATTTATTTTAATAGAATCAAATATAACTCTATACTGCAAGTTATTTTCAGGGGCACACACTGGCTACGTTTACGGACACACAACAGCAGTGATGATTTAAATAAGAATTTACTATCATCGTTGAGCACCAAAATTGAGATGGTCTCGCTTCAAAGAAGAACGGTGGTTGGAAGCACCTTTATAGACTGTGCTAGTTTTTGTTTACATTCTCGAACAATTGTTGCTCTTTTCTTTGAGCTTTTGTCGCTCTACTTTAAAAACTCAGTAATAATTGGGTTGTGTATGTCTCCTGACGTAGGCCGGACGAATCATCCTTTATCTAAAAATATAAAATGTTGTAAAACGAGACATCTAGGTCCCTGCAGTCCCCCAATCCTCTTAGCATACGGAGGACGGACCATTAATTACAAAGTATTTATGATCCACTAAGTTCTGATATTTGGAAATGATATGAGTGCATTTTTCTTTAAAAAATTATTTTTATAAAAGTACTTAATTTTGCTAGGTTCTGTAACTATTTCTTCATGAAATGTACTTGACAAAACTGTATTGGTAGATGGTGCCTATATATGTATCTAAGAAAGCATTCCCCCTTTTTTTGGGTTTGGAGGGATTAGTCATTTTCTAACTCATGTCGTTGGCATGCACACATTTTTTATTTTATAGATGCACATTTTAGACATCTTAATTACTATTAATTCAAAAGTTTTTGTGATGTTGTGCGGATTGGTTTTAATTGTTATCAATGAATGACATATGGGAGATAGAGTCTTGGAAAAAACAAAATCAGCTATTGATGATGACAAGAATTTGTGGAGGTAGAATAATGAACACTACTCGTAAATCGGAAATTGCCACAAAAGTTGATGAAGATTACAAGCTACAACAACTTCCCGATGATAGCTAAGAGCAAGTATTATGGTGCCTAGTCAGCTGACTAAGAGCTTGTCCACGTCACTGAAATCTGACGTGACAGAAAGAGAAATGGAGAGAAAAGTTGGGCAGGCGCTTCACTCTTCGCCGGCTACAAACACAAGAACCGAGGAAAAGGCGTGCATGCAGCGAGGGAATCCATTCAGTTCTGATCCCGTGCGCCGGCCACACCTCAACATACACCTGCTAGCGCTATGTCTACAGAGTTATAGCCTACTACAGATCCTAGCTGATAAATATTCTATACACTTGACCCAACAACGAGTTTTACAAGTCGTATTTTTGCTGATGCCAACTTACGTGACATGGCAGGCTTACCGCCGGCAGCAGGCCAAATTATTAACCATGCTCTAATTGATCATCACAGAAGACAGGTTGATAGTGAGCCAGATGAGACATCTAGTACGTTTGTAAGGAAATTTGGTGGTATACCGCAAGCTATTATCACAATGGCTAGTTTGTTGGCCGGTAAACCAAGGGACGTACAAATGGTCCGAGCTCTATAACAACATTGATTTTCGGACAAATATGACAAGGATGCTAAGACAATGAGGATATTGTCCTTAGCTACTATGACATGCCATCTAAGAACATACTCCCTCCGGGATGGTATTAGAAGTCGTTTTTGGACAAGGTTTGTGTCAAACATCGGGAATATAAATCATCAATAACTTTTAAGTTGTTGAGTTTGTAAATGTAAAAATTATATGAGTAGATTTGTCTTAAAAAATACTTTGATAAAATTATACATATATCACATCTCCATAAATATTTTTATAATAATAAGAGGTCAAAGTTGTGTTTTGGAGACCGTGTCGCTGTCCTAAACGACTTCTAATACCATCCCTGGGGAGTACATTTTATGTCTTAATGCATCTATGGAAGATTCTCGCTATTGATAAAGGTTCATCTTATGGAAATGTGTAGCTGAGGGATTTGTCCATGAGAAAGGAATAAGTTTGTTTGAAATTGGAGAGGGATACTTCAATGATCTTCTAAACAAGTATTCCCGAAGCAAAGGAGTTTGACAATAATTACATCATTAATTAGTTGTCGTGTTCATGATATGGTACATCATTTCATCCGTACCATGTGTCCGGATGAAAATTTTCCATGGTTGTAGATACTCGATAACACTAGTACAAAACTTAATAAAGGCTGGCGCTTTTGATTAATGGAGGCGGTCATTGCAACACCCTTTAATCAAATGTCACGCTTAACCCGGCCTCTTCTTCGAGTGTCACAAACCGGATCGATTTGACCGGAAGTGACACGTCGGGCGGCAAGCTTCGAGGCGGCGGTGATGGCGTGGATGGTCAAGATCTCTAGATTGGTTTTGGCTAAATAGTGACATCCTTAGGACTAATCTCTCTATGCTAAGTGTTTGTTTTAGTTGGAGATTGGTCAAGCCAAGGTTGGTGCATGATGGTCACGGTGGATGGATCGAGATGTTTCAAATGATGATCAAGTGTTCGACTTGGAGTGGATCAAGAATCAAAATGGGCTCAAGGTAAAGGTATATCCATAGGGCCATTTTGCTTTTACACTCAAGACACCATAGAGGGTGTGAGTGATTATAGGATTGATAAGCCGTACTATAAAGAGGGAAAACTATCGTACATATCGGTCCTCATGTGCCTCTAGGTTCAAAATCATTTGCATGCATCCTAACCTAGAGAGCTAACTCCGTTCTTGATGAAAAATGTTTTCAAAATGCTAACACATGGTGTCGGGGTCTTCTTCGACGTGTCGGCAACAAGAATCAAGTGACGGAAGTCGGTTTGGAGCAAAGGCGAAGGAACGGCAACAAAACGATGGAATTTCGCAGCTCGAGAAGGTGACCGGGACTCTCGGCCGGAAGCGGGAAATCGGCCGGGCCTTGCCGTGACCGCGTCGGCGAGAGAGCATGTCATTTGGGGTTTCGCCGGCGGCTGACCGGACGCACCGGCCGGATGCATCCGGTGCCAACCGAAGCACCGATCGGACGCTTGACCGGACCCGGGCCAACAAGGTGGTCGGCAGTCCGGTTGGGGTTGTCGGTTGTGATCGGACTCACCCGGCCGGACCGGGACTCACCGTGAGTCCGGTCGATCTTCCGGTCGGTGATTTGAGCGTGCTTTGCACCCCAACGGTGGGATTTCGTGGTGGGGGTATTTATACCCCGTTGGCCGGCTTGTGGAGGTCTCTTGGTCATTTGAAATCAATCCTAACACCTCTAGAGCTGAGCACATCCTCTCCCTCCTCACTCCTCTTGCTTGTGAGCATCATTCTAGTGAGTTGAGGTGATTCAAGTGCACTTTGCTTTGATCTTTGCATCTAGTGGCACTTGGGGATCGTTGTGAGCGATGCGTTTCTTGTTGCTCTTGGAGAGCACCACTCCTAGCCGGCTTGGTGATTGGTGGAGGCGTTGGCAAGAGAAGGTGAATGTTCTTGGCCACCTCCGGTGATTTGTGAGAGGACCGTGCATCCTCGTCGGGACGACGAATTGCAAGATAATACATTGCTCGTGTCGGTGAGTACCTCTCATTTGCTTTGGGTTCAAGAAGCCTAAAGGCATTTGGCTTGGAGTGGGCTCCACCTTGACCCACACGTGAGAAGGTCGACGAATCGGAGACGTAGCTTGATGGGTGCTCAAGTGAACTTCGGGGTAAATCATTGTGTCTCCATTTGTCTCTTGTCATTCGTTGGTGATTGGCTTCATTGTTCATATTGATATTCATCCTACGGTGATTGGTTGACTTACCTCGACACTTTGGTATAAAACCTCCTCTCTACCTTGCATTTACTTTGAGATATATATTGTGCTTGTGTAGCTTGCGTAGAATTGCTTAGTTGCTAGAGTATCTTAGCTCTTTCACCTAGTGGTAAAGTAGAGACATAGCCCTTGTGTGTGATTTAGAGACTATAGCAACTAGAATTGTCAATAGGAGGCTTGCCGACAAGTAGAGCTAGAGCAAACGCATTTACGCTTTGTTATTTACTAACAAGTTGCTCTAGTGATTTTGTAGAAATTTTATTAGGCTATTCACCCCCCCTCTAGCCATTTAGGACCTTTCAATGGCGGCATGAGCGGCGGCGCTGACCAAGGGGGCCGGTTGGGGAGGGAGGAGAGGGAGGTGGCGGCGATGGGTAGCAAGGAGAGAGAGAGAGGCACGAGATTATTTCTTTATTGCTTGTCTCCCCAAGAGATTACTGACTCGTTACTTATATAGCCCTCCTAGTGGGACTTGTAATCCAAGAAATCTCTCTAAAGGTTTTCTTAGGATTGGAATACCTTTTACAAGCAATCCTATTTATTTCCTAATAAGGGTTTTCTTTATAGAGTTGGAATATCCCTTTGCACACCAAAAGTCCTAAAATAATCCTATCTTAATGACGAGATGAAGACGGAATCGATGATGATGTGGCGGTGGTGGCCGCGGCGTGGCGCCGCCTAGTCACGCGCACCCTCCCCCCCTCGTGGGTGGCCGTCGCCGGTTGGGCTTCCCTAGCCCGATCCCCGACGGTCCAAATCTAGCACGTGATATCTCCCCACCGCTCGACAAGGCGGCGATCCACGTGCCGCCCAACCCACCATGTTGGCTGGCGGCGATGCCGATCGGGGACATCGCCACGCCAGGTCTCAGAGTCGAGGATGAGGGACCCGACTTGTCGTTGGCGTCGCTGCGTTCCGTAGCATCCTTGTCGTCGAAGGAGAAGTCAAAGTGCGGGCCGCTGAAGTAGATGGTAGACTTATAGCTCAGCGGTGGTTGCATGAAGGGCCGATCCATCCATGCGCCGCTTCATCACCAAGGCGCCAAGAATGCCATACAGCTCCAATGTCCGCGCGCCCTGAGGTGCCGGAAGTAGAATGTGCACACTGCGTGTGGATGTGCCTCGCAACACATGTTGAGTAGAGACGACCGGAGACGGCGTGAGGCAAAGGTGGCGACCGTGAGGAGGTCGTTGGCCGTCTTGACGGGTGGCCCGACTGGGGCGCCGGTGCCTCCCCCGTGTCGACGCCGACGTTGTCGATGCAAATGAACTCCTAGCCGTTGTCGTCAAAGAGGAGCACCGCCACGTCGTCGAGCTTGATGTTCGGGCGCACCATTTGCACGGGGAGCACGCTTGTTGGGAACGCTTCCCCGGCCTTCGTGTAGACGAGTGGGGAGGTGGAAGCTCACTGTGATGCCATGCGGGGAGACACCACCCTCGAGGAGAAGGTTCTGGAGGAGTTTTGAAGTTGCAGGGATGTAGTAGCGGTGAAAGTACCTCACAATGCCGTTGTAGAGGTTCCACCCGCGTCGCGGCCGCCCGAAGCTCGATGGCACTTAGATGATGCCGAGCTCTGGTTCGTCGAGGTACCCAGTGTAGCTCGGTGAGGAGGTCGCCCGACGCCCGATCGTCGATCGCCTCCATGACAATGCCGCCAGCCGACGACGCCCGCTCGCCCCGGCCGCAGCGTCGATGTCGTTGTTGGCGTTCTTTGCCGCCGGTACCGGCAGCTCGTCGTCAGAAGCGGCGTGCAAGGTCGATGGCCTCCTCCATCGAAGCGTGGCTCGAACCACTCGAGCACCGTATGAAGCATATCGCATAAGCCGCTGGCGAAGAGGCAGACGCGGTGAAGCTGGCTCTTGAGGTCCATGCGAGTCGCATAGCCTTCGAAGGAATCGATGTAGTCGTTCAGCCCGCCCCTCTTGAGTGGGAGGCGCGAACTCCCCGGTGGTGTCGAAGATGATGGGGGTCCGTCGCGTCGCGGGTAGTGGGTGAATCGTCCTACTCGACCAAAGGCCTCCTCCGGGACAGTTTGTGGAACCAGGGCTGCGGCAAAGGGATCTTTCGGATGGAAAGCAGCATACCGGGCATAGAACTCGGGATCGATGTCGTCCTTCAGCTTGAATAGCGGCTCCATCTTTTGGATCTAGAGGTCGGGGTTGTCACTGCCGTCGTACTCCGGGACCTCAAGGCGTACGGTGTAGAGAAGGGGTAGGTCCGGTGGCGGGGGTCGGGCGTCGCGGGTGGCGCCATCGCCGCCGCCGGTGGGTCCCGCACGTTTGTAGGTGTCGGTGGAGAGGAAGAAGCGGCCGGTGATGTGGTGTTGTCGATGACGACCGGTGCGTCACCCTCAACGACATCGCTACCCTCGTCCCGCTTGAGGATAGCAAGGTCGAGTCATCGCCGATGGCGTCGTCGGGGCGGGGTGGCGCCCAAGGTAGCGTCGGGGGGGCACCCCCTGGCCGGCGACGGCACCGCCGGCCGGGCTGTCCTTCTAGCGCGGTCGTCGTGGTCGCCGAGCGGAGGGGGTAGCTGAATCGTCATGCCGGTGTAGAGGTACTCCAGCGTCGAAGATGCGTCTCGATCTCATCGAAGTGGTGACCCGATCTTGGCGCGCTTGTCGCCGAGGAGCTCCTTCAACGCCTTTGGTGAACTCGCACATCTCGGAAGCCATCGGTGGTGGGAATCGCCCTGGTCTCGGGATACCGGCTATCACAAACCGGATCGATTTGACCGGAAGTGACACGCCGGCCCCGGCGAGCTCGGGCGGCGGTGATGGCGTGGGCGGGCGGCGTGAGTGGTGACGCCTGACCTAGGGGCCGGTTGGGGAGGGAGGAGAGGGAGGTGGCGCGGCGGCGCCGGGCGGTCGGCGATGTGGGGCGGCAGGGCGGTGGCGGTGGCGCGGGGGTGGCGGCAAAGACTAGCGGGGTGAGAGAGAGAGAGGCACGAGATTATTTCTTTATTGTTTGTCTCCCCTAAAAGATTACATACCCCTTACTTATATAGCCCTCCTAGTGGGACTTGTAATCCAAGCAATCTCTCGAAAGGTTTTCTTATATGATTGGAATACCTTTTACAAAGCAATCCTATTTATTTCCTAATAAGGGTTTTCCTTATAGAGTTGGAATATCCCTTTGCACATCAAAAAGTCCTAAAATAATACTATCTTAATGACGAGATCAAGACGGAATCGATGATGACATGGCGGTGGTGGCGGCGGCTGCGTTGCAAGCCGCGCCGCTTTTGGGCTGGCCGTCGCCGCCGTTGGGCTGCCCTAGCCCGATCCTGACGGGCCCAAATTTGGCACGTGACACCTGAGGTAGTTATAATGCCTGTCACTGGTAATTGATTAATGGAAGCGGTCGCACTAAGTTGATTGCCTCTGTTATTTGATTTTAAGAAAAACCCAGTGAGCCCAACCGAGCCCGTTGTTGTAGCATTCGCCGTATCTAGGTGCAGCTGAGCGAATCCACGCCGGATATGGCGAACCCATACACGAGGGAGGTAGGGATACCGTTGTTGAGGAGCACAACACCATGGTAGATGGTGCAAGGGAGGCCGCCGTGGAGGAGCCCGCACCATCGTCGTGGTAGAGCCCATCAAGCCATATCCATGCCAGATGTGGTGGACCTGGGAATGAGGAAGCTAGGGAGCTTGTAGCCGTTGTTACGAAGCCCGCGCCACAGCCGTGGGAGCCCGACGACACGTAGGAGATCTGCCCCACCCATCCGCCCACCGCATGCATGCCCTGGAGCGAGCGGAGGAGATGGCCGCCACAACCGGGCGCCGTAGGACCTCTTCGTCGGCAATGTCACCAACAACCGGGTGTGTGGGTCTCCATATGTGACTTGTGGTCGTGTGGGACTTGTGGTGACCTGTGGACGTGTGGACTTGTGGCAACTTCTGGACTTGTGGTGACTTGTGGATGTGTGGACTTTTGCACTTGTGGACATATGTGATATATATGTGTTATGGATGTCTTATATGTGTCGTATGTGTCAAATATGTGATGAATGTGCACTTGTGGACTGGTCGATTTGTTTTATGCGCCGAACGTGTCAAATATGTGATGTATGTGATATATATGTGTTCTGTGATTGAATAGATGTGATATATGTCATATATGTCTCTGTTTGTCAAGGCGGAAAGCAAAAATAAAAAACAATAATTTTCAGGCGCTCGACAAATCTGGAAAAATTGGCTGCCAGAAACCCACGTTCCCGATTTGCGATCGTCGGGGCCATAGCGCCGGCAAAGACTTCGCGCTTTGCCGAAGCGCTCCCGGCTGGGTGCTCGGCACCAAATTTCGAAAAGAAAAAATAAAAAAAAGCCTTTGCCCACTATTGAGCCAATCTGGCTCGATATCCACCCCTAGTGGTGCTTGAAGGTGTTGGCTCTCATATAGTTGATCTAGACAAGGTGATATATCCCCACATGTTGTAATCTGGATTCCCAACAAGCTAAAATAAAACAATTAAATAATTACGTTGTAGTACGCCACATCTCAAGGTCGACTCGAGCTGGCTCGCGAGCTATAACAAGCCAGGATAAATAACAAATACTTTATGAATCAATGCAATCGATCAACGGCGGCTATGGATCATGGTTATAAACAATTCCATATTTATATATTCTATTGTAAAATTCATATGTATTTTATTTTTTTAATTTTGTTTGAGATGGGAAATGGTAAGCACCACGTAGAATGTGAGGAGCTGGCCTATTTTTTTTTATTATTTCATTATATATATACATGTGATGTGTTTGTCCATCATTTGTGTTTATAACCTTTGTGCATATTTTTTTGGTGCCTTGGCTCGAGAGCCAAAGACGTCAGCTTCGAGCTCGGTAACGAGCCAAGCCGTGCAAAGCTTCTGGCCTGTTTGTATAACGAGCCATAATTCATCACGCCAAAATGAGCCGAGCTATAATAAGCCGAGCCACTAACGACCCAATTCGCCTCGATATCCACCCGTAGTGGTGCTTGGAGGTGTTGGCTCTCATATAGTCTATCTAAACAAGGTGATATCGCCACATGTTGGAATCTGGATTCCCATCAAGCTAAAACAAAACAAAATAATTAAATAATTACGTTGTAGTATGCCAACTGTGTGAATGAGAACACTTGGCTTATAGTACGACAAATGCAACTTCCACCGTAAAGAAGCCCAACAAGTGGGAAAAGATTGGTTGTTTCTCTGTCAAATAAATACACTTCAATTAACGAGTAACGACTCGCCTAGTCGACCTTCTCAACATGTCTGGAAAGGGAAGATCCCTCCAAAGATTTAGATTTGTTTTTTTGCTTCTAGAGTTTGATCCAATTCTCACAAAAAAGATGACTTGTTAAAATGAAAATGGGTAGGTAATTATCCAGCTTTTTTTTTTTTGAGGTAAAAATGAGTAATGTTAATCATCTCTTTTTTACAGTACCTTCGGCCAAAGTTGTTTGGGGGCGTTGTAGCTACTTGTTTTGGAGCTAACAATACACCCAACGTCTAGGAACATCAATCAAGTTTCAATATGTAGGAAGGCGAACAATTAACAGGTCTGCCAAGGAGACTAGAGACTGCTGCTATACGTAATGGTCTGGTGGCCTGCCAGGGCCAGTCGTACGTATTTTTTCGTGGCGTCTAAGACGGCAAAAAAAAGTATCAACCGTACAAGGGAGACAGCAGAGTACTCCGGGTCATCACTAATACAGTAGGCGGTACTTAAGGTTGGACGAAAAACTCGTAATTCGCTAGCTCGCTCTACTTGCTCGTTAAGCTCAAGCTCGACTTGAGCTGGCTCATGAAAGCCATAACGAGCCAGAATAAATAACAAATACTGTATAAATCAATAGAATTGATCAACGGCGGCTGTGGATCACGGTTATAAATGATTGCATATTTATATATTCTACTGTAAAATTTATATGTATTTTGTTTGTTATATATTTTTTGATATGGGAAATGGTCAGCACCACGTAGGATGTGAGGAGCTGGCCTATTTTATTTTAATTATTTCATTTTATATATGTGTGTGATGTGTTTCTCCTTCATTTGTGTTTATAACCTTTGTGTATATTTTTTGGTGCTTTGGCTCGGAAGCCAAAGGTGTCAGCTCGAGCTCGTAACGAGCCAAGCCGAGCGAAGCTACTGGCTCATTTGTATAACAAGCTATAACGCGTCACGCCAAAATGAGGTGAGCTATACTAAGCCGAAGCCACCAACGAGCCAATCTGGCTCGATATCCACCCCTAGTGGTGCTTGAAGTTGTTGGCTCTCATATAGTCGATCTAGACAATGCGATAACGCCACGTGTTGGAATCTGGATTCCCAACAACCTGAAACAAAACAATTAAATAATTCACTACAGAAACTGGGTCTTAGCCGACAAGATCGCGTTTTGCCGACCGCCCAAAAATAAAACTTTCGGCAAAGATTTTCTTCGCCGACAGCCGCTTTTCGGCAAAGAAAAACGTTCGGCGTAGTTTCTCGGCAAAGAGGCACCCTAGGCAAAGCTTGGCTCCGACGATCGGGCGAAGGGCTAGCTATCGGCGAAGCTTGGCTTACCCCGGCGCGACGATCGGCGACGGTAGGTCACGGCATAGACGGGTCCGACGTAACGCCGTCAGTTTGCATAACCTTTGCCGACAACTTGCCGTTCGTCCCTTGGCAAAGAAAAAAACTTGCCGAGAACAAAAAAAAAATGAGCTCGGCAAAGTGTTTTTTTATTCCACCAAACGTCGCCACGTGTCCCCAAACTTTACCGAAAGCATTTGTGCTTCGCCGAGTGTTCACTGTAGGGTGCTCGGCAAAGGTTGGCTTTGTCGAGAACCCTAGTCTCCACTCTCGGCAAAGATTGGCTTTGCCGAGAGCCCTTGTCCCAAATCTCGGCAAAAGCACAATTTTTTTTTTTTTTATTTAGCCGTCACAACTTTTTCTCTAGCTTAGCTACAGTACTTGTAGTTCGTTGTTGAAGTTTGCAATTTTTTAATCGTTTTACTATATTTTATGAATTTTTATGTATTATTTGAATTTCTTTTGAAAACTAAAATTTGAACTGCAAGTGATTCGAATAATGGATCTAAATGATTTAAAAAATGATAAACATGCTTGTGAGTCTATCTTGAGTCCTCATCCATGGCCGGACACCAAAATTTGAATATCTTGTGCGCGAAACACGCCGACTCACTTGCGGTCGATTGTTTTAAAATTCTATAAAATTTAAACGGAGTTGGAAAAATCATGAAATTTGACGAGTTGTCCTTATATCGCATGTGTACACTATGAAAAAAATTTGAGTCGAATTCGTGCATGGTTGCATCTTGGATGGCAGTTTGCGGACATCGTGAGCATGTGATAGCGAAACTCACATGGAGTGCCCTATAGGTTATACCTTTGCCTTGCGCATTTCCATTCCACTCCATCTCCAAGTGCCGATGCAACACATGCATCAACACGATCAAGAATGATATGATCCACTTCATATCATCACATGACCTTCTTGGTCCATCGATCTTGACCTCACTTGCTCTTCACCGTTGCATCGGTCCGTCGGCGCCAAGTCTTGCCCAAGCTTCACCGCCTCACGGTCCATCACTTCACTGCCTCGACTTGCCCTTCACACTTGCAACCAGTCCATCAAGCCAAGCCTTGTCTTGATCTTCACCACCTTGGTCACATGACTCCATGTCATGTCTCATATGCAATAAGCTCCTTCATTGCATCATCTCATGTGAACTAATCTCCTGTGTATTATCTCAATCACACATATTAGTTTACTTAATGTTGTCACTCAATTACCAAAAACCTAAGGGACCTTTCAGCTTGGGTCCTTGGGCGGAGCCTATCAGGAACCTCCACTCACCTCTGGCCTGCCGTCAGAAACTTTCGCCTGGCCCAGAGGTCACCCTGCAACGACAACTCCTCAGGCGGAGCGTCGGACCTCCGCCCGAGGCTCCGCCGGTTCCTGCACACACACAACATAGGAAAACTGTTGCAGGCTGTTAAGGGTCGGGAAGACCTCCGCCACCTGCGGGGCCATGTCCTAACAATAGGTAGAGAAGAGGAGGATTTAGGTAGCTAACAAATTTGTTGAGCCAAGTAGGTAACCTGTTTGGAACTGTGTCTTTTATCCCACTACCCAAATCTGATATATGTAATCTCTTTAGGTAGCCTGTTGGAGATGCTTAAGAGCAAGATGATAATGAGCATTTCTCACGATTATCCCTCGTTCTTTTCCAAGAATTGATTTTTTTTCTAAAGCTATGTCTATCCTACAGGTCTTCTACATTGTGGGATAAGGACAAAAAGAATAAAAAAAACACAGACGACATGTAGGGTGGGTATGACTGTATGAGAGGGTTACACGGCCCTGCCTGGGGCAGGTCGTATGTGTGGGAGGGCCGCATGGTGCAGGGAGGCCTCTTGCGGTTGCTCTACCTTTTGCTCCATATGTAAAAAGGAAAAGTCTATTTTTCCTCCTCTAAGTTTTTGAAAGTCTACTTTTCCTCTCTAAACCGCTAAACTAGCCAAACCACCTCCTTAAACTTTTCAAATTGTGCGTTTTACTTCTCTGAAGTAGTTTTGAAGGTGGTTTTGTCTTTTTTAAGTTATTTGATTGATCTTTGAAAAATCATTATAAATTATAGAAAAATCATTAAATGGGAAAATCAAATTTTGTTAAACTCCATGTGAGTAGATTAGATCTACACAATGGATATATATAATATGGTATGCTTTAGTACAAAGTTTTTTTGTTGTAGATTTAGATCTATGCTTTTTTATAATTAATTAGAATAATTTATAATTGCAATTTCTATGATCTAATTGTGGAGAATTTGTTAGGATGGCCTAATTATTGTATGCTTAAACTGTAGTAAAAATCCATACTCATTGGATCATGTATAACTTAGTTATTTAGATTTAACAAGCACAAACCCTAAATAAATCTATAACTAAATTGTACATGATCCAATTATTATGGATTTTTTACTACGCTTTAATCAGCCACCAAAGAAAATTCACCATAATTGGACCAAACAAACTACAATTATGAATTATTTCAATTAATTATATATTAGTGTAGATCTAAATCAATAGCACAAATTCTGTACTAAAACATATAAATATTATATATTCATTGTGTATATATACTAATGTGGAGTTCAACAAAACTGAATTTTCTATTTTATTTTTTTCTATAGTTTACCATGATTTTTTTCCAAGATTCAGCCAAACTAAATAAAAACAAAAGACAAAATCACCTTCAAACCCACTCTACAATGCACCATTTAAAAATTTGAGGGAGTTGATTTCCCGGTTTTACGGTTCAAGGAGCCGACTTTGGCAAAAGTTGGGAGAGGAAAAACGAACTTTTTCCACGTAAAAATTGACTTGAGACCAAAAAAAAAAAAAGACTCGAAGACAACCAAGCCTCCATGGATCAGAAGCCCATCTCGTTCCAATCCTGCAGTAGTCCTGCCAGCCCAGCATGCTGCAGCATGTATTGTAGCACGAGCAAAGAGCCTGTTCGGTTTTGTTGTCTACCTACCTGATCTTTGTGAGAGAAAATACTACCGTGCGGTCGGGCGATGCTGTCGTTTAAAAAATACTGCTGACTGGCTGGCTGATAAGCCAAGCGAACAGGGCCAAAGACGGACGTCGGCATGTGAAACAGTAGACGGTAGTTGCCAAGGTACAGAAATGCTGACGTGGTGGTCGTATCGTATGTATACACAGTACACTTGTCCTTGCCCCGGCGACGTATCTGCATGCGCATCTTATCTTGATATTTTGGTTTCGGTTGTCAGGGACCGTACCAGCTAGGAGAGGATAATAAATTGGCGCCATGCCATGCATGCGATCGATGACGGCCAGGTATCCTATCTTACTCTACAGTTTGTACTATATAAGCATGTGACTGGAGGACTAGGAGATAACCAGAGTGTGGATGCAACCCCTCGAGTTCGATCCTTATACGGATTTGCGCGTCTTATTTTTTTCTTAATGAAAAAACCACCTAGTTCCAGTTGGGTCTCATTTTTTTAATAAGCACGTGAGTTGTTACACGGGAACCTACTAACATAAGTAGTAGTTTGATTTTCAAATTACGACCTGGCAAAGTATGTAGAAGCGCCATATGGAACAAATCAGAATGCGTATTATTTATACAAGGGTAATTAAAGTTCTGTTTTCAACCTCTTGTTATCCGTAAGTTTGATTTTCAAATTAACATACTATATAAGTTAGATCATTATTTCATGCAATTAAGAAGGTCAAATTCTATTAGTTCATGCACTCTTTGAGTGCAAAAAAATTAAAAAAAATAGCAAACGAATTTAAAAAATTACCAACCTTTCACATGACACAATATTTGATCAGTACTGACTATATAAAAAGTTTCGGAGTGAAACCACAACTTCGACCATCGCTTTCACTTTAAATCCTACCGGATCCTTCTCCACAATCCCGAAACTTCTTCGAGATGTTGCAGGTTGTGAGGAATGTACGTGACAACTTGTGCGAAACATTCTCATTTTTTTACCACAGGCACCACATACAATATCATGACATCTTGTCAAATTTCATGATTTTCGGACTTCATCTGATTTTATATTATTTTTAAACCGCTATAGCACGGTGAATTTGTCGTGTTTGCTAAACAAAATGTTTGAAATTTCGCTTCATATCATTTGTAAGGCCTCAACATGGGATCAATAGCATGAATATCAATTTTTACTCATTTTTATCAAATATTTGTACCACTTGCGGTTCAAATTTGAGTTAATTGAAAAAATTACTTGAAATGCATTTAATTAGTTAAATATAGCAAACTAATGAAAAAAATCACCAAACTTTAACATTGAGTGTTACATGTTGCATTAAGAGGGCACAAAAATTTTGAAGGTCTAAAACTTAAAAATAGGAAAACCTTTCCCCAAGGCGAAAATTAGCTCTCGGCAAATACTCGGTTTGTCGGACGCTAAGAAAAACACTCGCAAACTGCTAACTGTTTGCCGAGTGTTTGACACCGCCCCTTGGCAAACCTCTAAAAAGGTGGATGTTCCGTCCGCGCCGACAAGTGTTTGCCGAGTTGAAACTGTTTGCCGAGAGCTGGACTTCCAGGCACTAGGCAAACTAATGTATTTGCCGAGTGGCCCCTACTCAGCCCTCGGCAAACATGCGTGTTTACCGAGAGTCTTTGTTTGCCGAGAGCTTTATTGGCAGCCCTGGGCAAATTAGTTGTTTGCCGAGAGTCTGGGGTTTGGCACTGGGCAAATATTCGTGCTCTCGGCAATTAAGCCGTTTCCGGTAGTGATAGCCACTGGCCGCCCTAAACTATTGAAATCAAACAAATTAATTTGGTACTTGAACAGTTCAAAGGTGTGGTTTTCTCTCCTCTAGTGTGGCTCAACCTCGAATCTGCCTGCTGGCAAGTGGGGAATTTTTGTTTTTTTATTCACCAATATTCGACTCCAAAAGATGAGTGGAGCTCGATCTTAGAATGCCATATCAAGCAGCATCAGTTTCAAATCCTCCCTGGAGATGTATATAAGGTAAAAATTACAAAAATCACCTGCATATCACGCTTAGATTTAGAGACCTGGCCCCCTCCTAAGTTGTTTTCCTCAACTATGTGCACACACTCAACTGATTTTGCTTATTTTCACCCATGTAGAGCCACAATAGGACAAGAAGGTAGTCTAGTCAAGTTTAGTTTTCTAAACAGGTCGTGCAGGAGAGTTGACGACTACATAAAAAACAGATGACTCTAGTTAGATCAAACAAAATAAATACAACAGAACGACAAGATCTCTAAGAGTTGAGTAACTACAACCAAAACAACAATAGAGCTAACAACTATAAGCTACGAAGACTATACCAACCGGTTAGATTGAGACATCAACACAGGCCAAGGCCACCTCAAAGACATATCATATCAACGAGCCCCACCACTGGTTGTATTTCAATTTATCACATTCGCACTTTCATTAGCCCTTACAAACTAAGTAGGTGGCGAACATTATTTGCAACAAAATGGATTACATTACAGTGAAACTAAAATATCAAACAATACACATCTGATGGTTCCACATCGATGGGAACTACAAGTCTACAATTGCACTCAAATAGATTCATTGGCTAGAAGCACAAATGGGAAAGAAGTGCATTTGTTTTTGGTCCATGCATCAACAACTACTCGCCCAGTATGATCAATTAACACGAGGTTTGGCCTTGAGCATGAGCCTGGACTTCCTTCTCAGCGTTATACCAAAGGCCTCTGTCATGTCAAGGTCTCCAGAGCCAATCCCACCGGGCTGCTCCCAGTCGAAGTGATAGAGAAGGCTAGCGAGCACGAGCTCCATGTTGGCCAGCCCGTGGGTGATGCCAGGGCAAATCCTCCTGCCTGCCCCAAACGGAGTGAACTCAAAGTCATTACCCCTGAAATCGACGGTGCTACTTTCAAACCTTTCTGGCCTAAACACCTCGCCATCGCCCCAAAACTTGTCGTCCCTCGCAATCGCCCAGACGTTCACGAACACCTTGGTGCCCTTCGGCACGTCATAGCCCATGACCTGACATGTTTCTCGGCACTGCCGGGGAAGCAGGAATGGCACCGGCGCGTGCAGCCGTAACGCCTCCTTGATCACCAGGTGAAGGTAGCTTAACATGGACATGTCGTCTTCAGTTAACTTCTCCTTTCCCTTGAAGGTCTCCCTCACCTCTGACTGTGCCTTGTGCAGCACCCGTGGGTTGTTCACAAGCTCTGACATTGCCCACACTAGCACTGTTGACGACGTCTCACTCCCGGCAGCAAAAATGTCCTACAATTAATTTGTATATATGATATGGTCATGGTGATGAGACAGAACACGTGACTGAAATTATAAAGAAATGAAGAATATAATCCAAGGTGATGAGATCGATGTGACGGTCTTACGAAAATGACGGTGCTGACAATCTCGTTGGTGAGAGGGAACTGCAGGCCACCTTCCTTCTGCAGCCTCAGCAGGACGCCGAGGAGGTCGTCGTCCTCTCGCTCCGCCACCGCCGGCACACGCGTGGGCCTGGCCACCTTGCGCTCATGGATGATGCTCTCGATGATGCGGTACACGTTCTTCTGGCACCTTCCCATGTCTCTGGCGGCGACACTGAACCAGCGCACGAGCCGCGACGACGGGTACAGGTCAACCAGGCTGAAGCCGCCGGTGAGCCGCACGGCCTCGTCGAGCTCGTGCAGGAACTCGTCACGGTGCTTGCACCTGTCGCCGATGGCGGTGCGCACCACGACGTCGTTCACCATGCGGCAGATGCCGTCGCTGAGGTTGATGACGGCGCCGCCGGCGGCATGGCTACCACCACACTGGTCGGAGATGGAGTGGAGGAGGCGCGCCGCCTCCTCCTCCCGGACGGTCCGGAACGAGAGCACGCGGCGCGGGTTGAAGAGCTCCAGCATGCACACCTTGCGGAGGTCGCGCCAGCGGTCGTTGTAGGGGAGAAGAGGATGTCCCTGCCGCCGCAGCTGATGATGTCCAGGGTGGCGCTCAGGTACCGGCTGCAGAAGGCCAGGTCGTGGGTGCGCATCACCTCACGGGCGGCCTCGGCGGAGGAGGCCACCAGCGTGGGCACGGAGCCGAAGCGGAGCAGCATGAGCGGGCCGTAGGTGCCGGACATGTCGCGCAGCGCCTGGTGCGGCAGGTCGCTGAAGCGAGACAGCAGGAGGTGGTGCAGGCTGCCGATCAGCGGCAGCTGCCATGGCCCCGGTGGCAGCCGAGTGCCGCCGCCGTCGACTTGGTAGTGGGCGTGGGCGATGGTGAGGTGGTGAGCTTGCGGACGATGAGGAGGAAGATGAAGATTAGGGACACTATCACGATATCCATTTGGATTGACATACCCGGCTGGTTGGTTTGGAGCTCAATCGATTTGCGAATATATATATTGCAGTCTTGCAGAGATCACGATGAGTTGATATGTTAACATCTACCGCTAGTATATAGGAGTATATATACTCCAAAACTCCAGTATGGCGTGCGGCGTGCCCTGCCTGCGTTCCTCCAAGACAACATTTTGTCTCTGTGCACGTTCAAAAGCCTTATCCGCTCGCGTCGCCCTCCACACAGGGCGGCCGGGCGGCGAACCTAGCTGCAGCGCCGCCACCTTCCCCTCCTCCTTCCGCCCGCGCGCTGCCGGAGCTGGCCGCCCGGCAAAACGCCGCGCGCCGCCGGGATGGCGGCGGCGGGGCGTTTCTTCCGGCGGGGGGCCGGCGCACGGAGCTGCGGGCGGCGTGGTGTGCCGCCTCGCGCGGCTGTGTGGGGCTCGGCGAGGGTCGCCCAGCCGCGACCATGGCGGTGCTGGGCCAGTGCCTGGCCGGCGCTGGGGAAGGCGACGGCGGCGGCCTTCTCCGCCCCCTCCGTCGTCTTCTACCCCGACGCCGCGGCGTCCCGGCTTCCCCGCGACTGGGCCGGGCGGATCGGCTCCCGAACGGCTGGATCCGCCGGACCGGGTCTTAGGGGCGGCTGGTGACCGCATGGGGCGGTGCTCGGTGCTTGCATGGCGAGGCGGTGTGCTGGCGGGGATGCGGATCCCGGTCCTTGTGGCCGGATCAGGGCCTCCTAGGGCTGGGGGCGGCGTATAACGTCGGCGGGGGCATCTTCGTCGAGCAAGGCCTCCTTCTTGTGGATGGAGACGTCCCCCGGGTCGGACGAGCGTGTTGGCGGTGGATCCGCCAGATCGTGGTGGTGGGGGCGATGCGGGCAAGCGGCCGGTGGCGTCTTGCGGTGGCTTGGCCTCCGCAGCGGCGTTGGGGTCGGCTTCTCCTTTGCCGCCCTCCCCGACATGGCCCACCGCAGCGGCAGCTTTGGCTGCTATGACGCCGCTAGCGGTGGCCGTGGGTCAAGATGATGGCATCGGCGTTGGCGCGGCATGGATGCGTGAGCGGGCATGGCGGCGGGTTTTCCTCTCGATGTCACCTTGCCGTGGGTGGCTGGCGCAGCCTTTGCGGGTCGCTGTGCAGCCGGCAAGGCCGACGCCCGGGTGAGGCTTTTGGCGGGCGACCGCAACGACGACGACGTTTCTATTGCCGTGGATCCGAATCGGGGCCGATGACGGAAGCCGGGGTTATGTTGGGCGAAAGCCGGCGACGGCGACGCCTGTGGGCGCCCGCTTCTACCCCGCTAGGGGGCGCGGTTCTAGTTTCCACGGGTGAAAGCCCCGTCCGCCTTTGACGAGCGACGGCGGGCGCATCGTCGGCGCCGTAACCTTCCCCCGGGCGTCGCTGTGGTTTTTTTCGCCTTGGCTCGTGTGTGTGAGAGGCCATGGTCGGAAGCCGGAGCTGCGCTTGCATTTTGCTTGTGCCGGGCGACGATGACCTTCCTCGGCCTCGAGTACTCGGGGTCTTGTTTTCATTTGGGTCGTTGTTCTCTCTTGTTGTATCACGTGGTTTTTTTGGTCCGGTTTTCCTTATAAACCTGGGTCAATTGCTTTTACACTTAATGATATCCAGGCCGAATTACCGGACTGTTTCAAAAAAAACATTTTGTCTCTGTCCCTCTGTTAGCTAGCCTGTCAGCTTCTGTGGTTTTATCATGAGATATTTCAATCAAGCACGGGCCTCAAACGGTCAAACTTTGATCTGCACCTGGATTAAAATATCATGTAGTACTATGTTTTGTTTGTGGCCCGCGACCAACGAATAATATATGCAAATAAAGCATATTATCGTACTAGATCGTTTAGGGTAGTAAGTATTTTTTTAAAAAAAGAATATATATTAATATTCCAGCCGATATATATAGGAAATCCTTATTATAACACAATACAATACTATAAACTCACGCAAACTCAAACACAAGGTGCACACACTAACTTCTGGATCTTGTTGTCTCATCAAAATATAAAGTGCCACACATGTCCTACAACTGTCAGTCAGAACACCTCATCACGCAACAAACAACTGTCAAAGATAGTCCACCGCTATATCACACAGGTCATCTTAGTAACTCAACACTACTGGCGCCACCTCCCACGCCATCCTCTTGCCAATTTCGCGAGCGCCTCCTACGCCGGCCTCTTAGCCAAAATTGTGGTCCTGCCAACATATGCTAGGTCCTCGAATCATCACGTGAAAGGTCCTAATGGCTAAAATGGGGTGAATAGCCTATAAAAATTTCTACAACAATACTTAAGGCACAAGGTTAGATAATAAGATGGCGTAGCAAGAATAAGCGTTGCTACAAACTAACTATGCAAGCCAACTAGCAATTCTATCAAGTCTAATATCTCTAATCACACTCAATTGCTATGTCGCTAAGTTACTCCTAGGTGAACAAGGCAAACTAACTAGAACAAGCACTAGAGACTTAAAAGCTAGTCAAACAAAGTAAACTAGATAATGCGGGAGTGAGCTAGAGGACAATACCACCGAGTAGAGTAGGGGATGAAGCCAATCACCAATGTCAATGAGAAATCTCCAACGAGCAAAGTAAACTTGACATGATGATTTTTCCATGAGGTTCACGTGCTTGCCGGCACGCTACTCCTCGCTGTGGCGATACACCCACTTGATGATTTGCAAGCTTAATGGCCGGTGCCAAATCTCTTGGAGGGAGCTCAACAAATCACTCACAAGAGGGGATCCACAAGCCACGAGCAATCCACTAGTGATACCTTTCGCGAATCTCCTGCGGGGAAGGCTCAACCCCTCACAAGTCCACCGCTGTGGCCTTGAACAATTCCGGTCGAGCTCAACACCTCAACCAACTCCAAGCCGCTAGGGAACCGGGCAAATTCCCAAGAGTAACAAGAAACCCACGGCTCCTTTGAAGAACAAGTGCCTCTAGATGCAATCAACAAGCAAATGCACTTGAATCTCACTCAATCTCACCAAGAATCAAAGTTAGGCAAGAGAGATGAGTGGAGGGGAGTTTTCTCAGCTCATAAGAGTGTTAGAATGTTCAAGAGTGCAAGAGAGAGCTCAAAAAACCGGCCACACAACTATTTATATGTCCCACTCAAGGATAGAGCCGCTGGGGTGGAAAACACAGTTTCTGCGAGGTGACCGGACGCTCCGGTCAAGAGTGACCGAACGCCACGGCCCAAATCAGTCGGTCGGATTGGACAAACGGTGGGCCCACCGGTGGACGGACGCTTCCGGTCGGGGACCCAAATGGTCGGTCTACCGGTTCCTCGCTAAGATCCGTGGCTCGTTGTCGCCTTCACTTCAACTTGCTTCCCAATAAGTATACCAACTTGAGCACGAGGGTTAGCAAGAATTCTCCGACAAATTGCATCCGACGCAATAGAAAATAGGCATCTCATTTTCTCAAAAGCGTCGAATCCCGCCGAGTGGTACCCAAAACCCGACTCAACCCTACAAACCACCGCCGCCTTTGTAAAAAGTGTCAACACCACCAAGTGTACATCTCCATGTGCAAGTGTGTTAGCATTTTGAAATCCATTTTCAAAGGCGAAGTTAGTGCGCTAGATTCTAAATGCATATGCAAGTCAATATGAATCTAGAGGCACTTCTAATGCGGATTAGCCGTTGATTTCCCCTCTTGATAGTCGGCTATCTATCCTAAATGTGATCACACTTTCTCCCAAGTATCTTGACCACTCAAAGTAAACCCTATCAAGTTATACCTTTGCCTTGATCTCTAGGTTTCACTTTTCCAAAGAGCGAGCTTGACGATCCTTCATGTCCATCATCAAAGTCCATGTTCATGATCATCTAACTCCACACCATCCATGCTATCCTATCTCATAAGCACCGCTAACTTGGGAGCTCAATTAAGCCTCCACCTTCCTCACCACAACGCTGGATGCCGCGGTAGACTAACCGAGCAGAATCTTCGAAAACAACGCCTCCAATAAGGATCCCGTCCAACGCTAGTGGCGCCACTGCTGCGACCACCGCTTGACTAGTAGGTCTAGGTTTTCACTCGGGAAGACAAACCACACAAAGGGAAGAGACCTGAACAATTGACGCTTCAAAAGAAGAAAACGACGTCAGGAGACATCATTGTTATCAGCCCAAGAGGGCATAGCTTTCGCCATGGCACCTCAATCCCGTACACAACGTTGGCCACGACTTGTCATAGCGCCACTCGCTGTCTTGTCTGACCGAGCCACCTGTTGTCGTCGATGCCTGCAGCCACCGTCATCGAACTCACCGACCAGCAGTTTCGACCACCGTCATTCTGATGACTCCACACCTTGAACAGGAGCAGGAGATTGCGGATGTGCGGGTGGGCGATGCCAATCTGCGGTCAATTTTCCACCGCGCCATCACGCGGCCGCAGCTGTTGTTCCCTTCGAGAGGAGAAGGCCTATGTCGACCTGGCTACCAATCACGTGTCACCGCCGCACCGCCTGTAGCATCACCGATCCGCACCACCACGCCGTCAATCTACGTGCGGCAGACCAGATCTGGGCGAAGGGGCGCCGGATCCGGGCGCAGTTTGCTGGAATCCCGCCGTTAGCCACCGCCCCCATGGGCACTAGCCTCGGAAGCACCTCCAGGAGAGAGAATGGGGGGTGAGGAGAGAGGACATCCAGCCGCCGCCATCGTTGCCATCTGCCAGCCATCCGGCGTCGAGCTCTAGCGGCGGCCGGTGAAGGAGGTGTGAGAGAGGGCCTGAGGCGGGCATGAGAGGCCGCGGAATGAGATCCCCTACGGTTGGCAAAACAACCTGTCTCTACGGTTGATGGAAATCTAGCCGTCCATGTCAATCTAACGATGACTAGAGCTTATACGCTGTCCCAAGTCAGCTCGCTGGGCTTCGGACATCAATGTACCCTTTCACACTCCCCTGTCTCTCTCCCCTCAAAAAAAAAACACTCCCCTGTCTCTCCAATCTGTCACTGCTGGGTGAGATCCACTCCAGTATGTGCTTCCTTATACCAGATCTGTAATTATTTGTTAAAATAATGTTATTTTGAAGAAAAAAAAACCAAGCCGATGGATGTGTGCATTGCACTGGATGGTGGATGGATACTCCCGCGAGGACTCGGCATTTGTTCCCAAATCTTATCTTACGCGTTTGTTACAGCTTCATCATATGATTTGTGAGGATACCTACCTCTGGTGCAAGTAGTCGTCACGTGTGCACACATAGTAAAATTGATACGGTTTTTGATTAAGCCGGTGAAGAAGTCCCAACAAAAAACTGGCTGCCCAAATACGACATAACTGATGGGCTCAACTAAAACATGATGTAACCATACAAATTGTTTTTCATGAATAAGGCAAGAGAGTTTCCATAACTAACAAACGACACAAAAAAATGTGCAGGTGCAAATGTTGATCCCCTGCGCTTCGTGTTCAGCTTTAAATTCAGGTCAAGCCAACGATATCACCACAAGGAAGCACGCCAGACCATCTCAAAAGTATCATGGACAAGAAGGTTAAACTCACCATGAGCATCACTATAAGAAAGCATGTCCTTAAGTTGCTAACATCAGGCAAAAGAACATACTTTGGTTTGCAGCAGGGTACAATCATGTATGACTAAGCCAAAAAAAAAGCCTCTAACGAATGAAACAACTCTGCCACGAAATTCTGAAGAATACATTTGTTTGTATCAACTGACAATTCTGAATCACAAGTCGCCAAACAAGTCATCACTGTCATCAGCTGAATTCATGTTTAAATTCGTGCTATGCGTCTTCTCCTCAACAGGCTGAAATTTGTCTGATGGATCATCTGATTTGTATGCCCAAGATGAGCCCACTTTTGCTGAAACAGAATCCCCATAAAGGTCATCATAAATTCCAGGTCTTGTTGTGCTCTTTACTTTTTTAAGCACCTCTTGTAGCTTATCCGTTACACCACTCGTTGAGGTAGAGGTACTTTCTTTTGGTGATGCATGCTCCTTTCCCTTCGGTATGACAGTAACCTGTACAAGAGATTCATACTTCCCAACAAGACTGCCTTCCTTCACACCTATAGGGCCCGGTTCAGTTCCAACATCTGCACCATCTGAAATCCCAACCACTTGGATAAGTTCTCCTCCAACCTGATCTCTAAATGATACTCTGCGCTTTTTACTTCTCTTCAAGGGTCTTTCAACTGCATGTTTACCATCATTTGCACCAGAGGCGCCTCCTGAAGAATCTTTGGAACTCGATAATACCATGTCAGATTTACTAATACCATAGCGGTTAAGTACTGTATTGTATGCCACAACAGCATCTTCATCATTGGGATCTGGAGGAGATGGCAAACTGACATCTGATGGGAGGCTAGGAGTTGGGAATAGAGCAGCTGTATTCTTTCGCAGGATATAGGTTCTGGTTGATGCAGCAAAGCGAAGTGACTGTCCAACCTCAAGTTCAACAGGGTTGTCTTTTGTTAATCTCTCATTCGCAACAAACGTGCCATGAACTGATCCCAAGTCGATAACATATATGCTGAAATAGAAAAGCAAGGGCAGGCGGTTAGTAGTAAACCTAGCAGCCTAATACAGTAATGTACAGTAAAACAAAAGGCAGTTCAGGGGATGATTTCTGACAAAAAAAAGTTCAAATGGTATTCCTTATGGGTCTACAAATGCACAAACCAACGAAGAAGTTATTCAAACGGAGCACAGGAATTATGGAATTCATTCCAAATTTCAACCTATAGTAAATTAATTTTACATTGATAATAAATGGACCTAAAACTACATTTGATACGGAACCAATGTCATGAGCATCTAGGAGCACCATAGTTCATTACAGTTAAGAATACAGAACATAATATCCTCTTTGTTAGTTAATTTGCATTTGCATGGAATGAGTTCTTGGTTAAAGAAATCTGATAAAGTGACATAAGAACCAACAATAACTAGAAAACAATGTTTCTGAGACATAAATGCAAGTATAGAGTAGCAGATAATTATACACATCTTTCACCCTACGATTTGCGCACCAAAAGCTGGCCAACCAGCGTGGCCACGTCGCTGGCTGGTCGCGGCAGATCCGATCGGGCGGCGGACCGGTCCAGATCGAGCCAGTCGGACATTTTGCAAAAAGCCCTCGAACTGTGGAAAAATACTTCCGAAGTCCAGGCCTCCTCTCATCCCTCGCCCTTGCCCTCTCGACTCGAGCTCGTCCGTCCGTCCGCGGTGGCGGCGCCCAGCGGAGCTAGGGTTTTGCCGGCGGCGCACCTCGCCCGGCTGCGCCCCATACCCTTCGGCGCTGCCCGGTCCTCTCGGCGCCGCCCGACCCTCTCCGCTCCCACCGGGCCTCTGGTCAGCGACTCACCGCATCGGCGCCCACCGCGGAGGTGTCGCGGTGCGGCCTTGCGGCCCGACCTCCCAGCCCGGCGGCGGCCACGCTCCCGCTCCTCTCTCTCACGGCGCTGGCGCGGTCGAGTAGGTGCCGAGCGGGCGCGGTGGGCGGTGGCACCGACCCGGCACATAGCGCCGGACCCACCCCTCGGTATCTGGGGCGCGGTGGGCGCGGGCAGCTAAGCCATTCCGGCGAAGGCGGCTGGCCTCGCACGCCAGCCCGGCGGCTCCCTGTGTCCGGGCTCAGACGCCCCTTTCCTCTTTGCTCTCTCAGACGCCGGGCGGTGATGGCGGCGGCGCATCGACCTGGCCCCGACCTTACGCTCCCGTCTCCCCTCTCTCCGCTAGGCACCAGCCGCGGCCCGAGCCTTGATGGGCGAAGGTGGATTCTAGAGAAAGACATCAAAGGGGACGAGGGCTCCACTAGCAGACGTTGAGGCGGACGAGGACGCCACCCATCCGTGAAGGTGATGCCCCATCCTATGATGTGAGTTGTCCCTCTCGATCTGTGCTACCCTCCTCCGATGCCGCCACTCCGTGAGTTCGCCCTCCAATCTCATCAGTGCAATGTCTGCTTCTTAATTGATTTCCATTTGGATTGAACTCTAAACTAATGGACTCGACCTGCCAGCGTCCATCTGTTCGCTTTTCTGCTGAAGTACCATGGCACTGGATATGAGGTTGAGCATGACCAAATCAGAAATCCCCCATTGCTGGAAAACAGGTAACCCCCTCCTCCGTTCTCTGTTATCAAAGGAGGTCCCATAAATACCTCTCCTTGTTGCAGCAGGTTGCCATTGATTTGGGACAAAATTTCTTGGTGAGTGCCTCAGCAATATTTTGGGGTCAATGGGCTCAGGACAATTGTGTGCACAACTTTTCTTCACAACTGATATTTCACCTAGAATGTTCAGACAATGTTCTTGAAGTATCTCATCGAACATAATTTCACTTTTTTTGTCCCTGAGGCAATAGTTAGGAATGGGCTAATTTGATTGAACAAGAAGATATGTCGTGCTATTTGGGTAATTTGCAATGAGTTTATTTGATATGTGAAAACTCAAAGGTCGGGAATTGCATGTGAATACCTATTCTGTTCAGTTTCCAGTGATATTCATGAAGGTTAGAGGTTATATGTTTGTGCACAAAATATAACCTCCTAACAGGGAAGAAATCCATAGCGTGTGTGCGCTATGGATTATTTATTGTGTGCAAGCTAGAAACTCAAAAGAAATATATAGAGTGTGCTTTTGTTAATGAATTTGATGGGCAACTCATTTAGTTTCTGATGAACATGGCTGAGTCTTCCCTTCCCATGGATATTATAGAACTCTAGAACTGAGTTGTAGTTTTAGCAAACCAACATGGATAATTAGGAATAGGTAGTCGGTAGTTTCAACTTTATTACAGCTGAGAAAACTGAAGTTGACAAATTATCTATAACCATGATATTGTAATGTATAATGCGTGAATAAAAGTCATTTCAGGAATACTGGCACTTGTAGAAACTGTCTTGTTTATCAATATAAGAACCGTGTAACTGTAGCAGCATCTCGAGAGAGATATATGACATGAAAATTCTTTGGTGACAGATGGTTTTCATGCCTCTATAGTGCAACTAGCTGAATATCGTGTTTTTTTTCATATCAATTATTTTTAGGTTGATGTGAAAGGGAATGGAGTAAATTTGATGAAGAAATTCTGTACAACTTGGAAGGAATCAAGAGAAAGAAATCTTAGTCCAGAAAACCTGATGGCTTCAGGAACGAATACATGGTGGTAATGTACTTATGCAGCAAACCAAAGAGACGATTGTTATCCATGTTTTTCACTATGAACTGGTTTAGACTATTTCTATGAACCAATGTTTTTTTTGGTTCAAACATCAAGCATGTCAAGCTTCAAACCGCAAAATGACTTTATTTTAGATAATTTCCAAATCTTCAGTTAACCATACTGGTTGTTGCCGATGGAGCATTACAATTACTCAAGTCAGAAACTATGCAGATTTGGAATCAGTTGTGAAAAAAAGCTCAACTCTATACCTGCAAGACAAATTCAGGTATGGAGTTGTAGATTATTTTTTCCCCTTTCAGTTTCACAAGTGCTTTGCTTTTTCAGATGCATAACTACAAGTTTTGACATGCATTGAAATAAAAATGACAGATACTTACTGTGAAAACCTATATTTATATCTCCAGTGATTCATTTGGTTCCTGATGGCTGCTGCTTTTTCAAGGGATTCAGGTTTTGTGGGCTTCCCAAGATGAGAACGACGTTCTTTCAGAAGAAAAGCCACTAGAAGACTATCATTGTCTCAAGGCATTGTGTGATAACTAGGATTGTTTTGTTCTGTCTCCATGCTATTGTCTTTCATCGTACAAGCAAGTAATCTACGGTGATTGATGATTGTTTTGCGCTGATCAATCATCAGATTATAAGGGTCTACTATGTGTTTACTCGATTCATTAGGCATGTGCAGGCATTCAGCACTAGGTGCCCCAACTTACAGCATAGCATACTATTAGTTAGCAGATTATTAGGTGCTAGCTACTACTGTGAAGTTGCTACCACCTGCTGTCTTGCTGGTTTTGGCTTATATCGAGGGGTGCTGATGGAACCCACTTAACATTCTAACGTGAAGAGCCACACGGCCTATATCTTGGTTGATCTACTGTGCTTGGGATTGAATTAGGCATATGGAAGCATTTGCCTTTTCCATTTGCCATGTGTCCTATGTCGAAGTATGCAAAATTTATCTTTGGCTGAACTAACCATCACCTTTAATAATAATACAAGTATACAACAGGCACATTCACTGGCCATAAGCGGCAACGCCGCGATTTTTCTAGTAAGTCATAATGGTAAAAAACAGTAGAAACCATCTTCCAGCATGACATGCATTTCTTTGGCAGAAAAGTTTGAAGGAAACACACCTGTGCCTACAAAATAACCGAAAGCAAGAGAACAAAGATATCTCTAGTCCTAAAACCACAGAGCACTTACGTCCGCACCCCCTTCGGCGTGCCTCTCTGGCTCGTCCGCTCCACCACGCCTGTTTTTTACCCCACAAAAGAAAAAAAAAAAAACACTGTCCCACCTTTGCCCTGTTACCTCCCCACCCCTCCCAGCTTTGACCAGCTGTGGCACCTCTCCTGCCCTGGACATGGCTGCCGCGGCGTTTGCAGAGGTAGAGGACGGGTTCGTGTTGGTGGCCCTCCACGGCACCACGAGCTCGAGAGTCTTGGTTGGTGTCAAGTGCCTCATCCGGGACAAGCGGCATCCAGATGGTGTGGTCATGGGGCTCGAGCTGCTGAATTCGATCTGTGCAGTCCACAGGCCAGGAAGGAGTATGATTGTTAGCATAGGTGCGGTACCGCAGCTGGTGGAATTATTGCTAGAGTAAGCAACGGAGTCTGTCGAGCCGGCCTTGGACATCATGGATGCCCTGTCTGCAGTTCTAGATGGGAGGACGGCTCTTAAGGATTGTCCGTAGACGATACCCAATGTTGTCCTCTTGTTGATAGAGTTCCAGAGGCATGAATGCGACAGGCTCTGTAGATGTTGTGGACATTGTGTCGGATGGTTCCAGAAGAGTGTGCACCTGCTGCCGTGGAGGCTGGGTTGACCATGAAGCTTCTACTTGTCATCCAAAGTGGTTGTGCACCAGAGCTGAAGCAGAAAGCATGGGAGCTTCTCAACTGTGCCACCTCAACTACACTGACACCCTCTTCATCTCCAAGTCCAGACTCACAAGGAAAACTCGGTGAGGAGATGGGATGTTGCTGCTCTGATGTGCTTTAATTCGGTGATGCGTCTTTGTTGATTATCCTTGCTGAGTTCAGAGTTCCAAGAAAATGGAATTGCCAAAATGATGAATGGTAATAAATGTATAGATAAACTTGCAGATTTAGCTCTATCATATTATCTGAAGAGATTAGGGGTGGTTGAGCAGATGGCGATACTGGTGGTTATCATAATTGCGGGAAGACAAGAAGCAATGCAGCATAATTACTGGCAAGTTAGATGGCAAGCAGGCGGGTGTACATGCAAACTATGTGAATTTGATCAGCTCAACGAACACACTAGGCTGGGATACGGCCAGTTTTGCCATTAGTAGTAGTGAGCATGAAGCAAAACCAACAAATTAGAATTTTAGCAATGTGGATATGTCAGGGCTGTAGATATTGTTCCCTTCCTTAGTTCCTTGTAATTACACAATACTGTTGCTTCTACAGTGGAATATACATTGCCATTACATGTTGTCAAATGAACCATACCTAAGAGAAGTTTGTGTTGTGATACATCATACGCCGCTTAACAAGGAAAACGTTGGTCATCGACCATGTTGAAAATACTTGCTTCCTTTGACAAGAATTGTGTATTTTATTAGTGTTCCTTATTTTTGTTTGATTAGATATCGATATGTAAGATGATGATCATGTATTTCAATGTATCTAGAAATAGCATGTTGCTAATGCATTAGGTTGGCTATAGTGTTTGGTGATATCAAAACAGCATGTTTTCATGTTGATTTGTTGCAACACACAAGCAAAGACCTAGTTGACTACAAAGATGCATTTCATTTTACATGTGTGCATTCAGTGCTACTCCACTTAAAATGATTTTTCCTATGATAACAAGGCCGATCTTCATACGTGCTATGATGCATGAACATGTCAAACTATAAAAAGCAGACACATCTATTGGCCTGGTGGTACTCACAGAAGAAGTTAACAGTGAGATGCTTGAAATTTGACATTCAGGGAATAAATAAAGTCTAAGGAAATGTGCCTTACTAACCATAGGATACATAAGAACATAATAGAATGGCATTGCAAGTGATCAGACATGAGGATCCTAACCTTCCATTCCTGTGTGGAATAACAGCAGCATGCTGACGCGACACAGACTGATGGTCCAACACGAAGTCACAAGCAGGAACCTGCCTCCCGAATAGATGCCTCCTGTTGTCCAGATTGATCCTGTCAATGACCTCCCCGTCTTTCATCACATCTAGATAGTAGACCCCTGGGCGTGGCTCAATCGCCCAGTCTGGAGGTTGCCAAGTCGACTGCCCTCCACC
Organism: Hyparrhenia diplandra; assembly: GCA_015847255.1. Lineage (NCBI taxonomy): Eukaryota > Viridiplantae > Streptophyta > Magnoliopsida > Poales > Poaceae > Hyparrhenia > Hyparrhenia diplandra. The sequence continues at coordinate 207,750 of JADLZK010003090.1, read as the reverse complement.
GACCTGTGTCCCAACATGCCCAGGAGCAACGCCATCTTGCCCAGCCACCCTTGAGCTGGTGCCTTGTGGACTTTGGTGATTCTGACCCGGCACAAAATTAGAACTCTGTGGCAGTGTCAAAGGAACCAGTGGTGCTTTAGCTGTCCCTGCAGCTGCAGCTGCGTTCTTGGTGCCTGACTCCTTCACTGAGAAGGGCTCCAAGGTCTGTGCCTTCTTGAAGCGGTCGAGGCCCCCACGGTACATCTCCCCACACCTCTAATCCACCGTGTTTACCACTCCAAATCCAGCAGCTGACGTACTTGTGAACTCAAATTTAGCAGACCAACAAAAGGGTATTGCTCCTGCGGATGGTCAAATTCATGAAGCATAAGAAACAGCAACGGAAAGAATTTGCAACGAAACTTAGGGGAAAGGGAAATTCGGACCTCTTACCCCCGTACCCTATCCCCGTCGGTAGGGGTGGACTGTGACGAGATAAGAGCTCCGCACGCCGCTGCTGGTTACTGGTCTCCGGTGCGCTCGGCCTTCGGTGTCCTCAGCCCGGAGACGCGCTAGCCTTCCACACGTCGGACCGCCGGAGCCCGCGCTCCTTCCACGCTTGGGGCCACCGGAGCCGCGCACCTCGCACGGTGCCGCAAGAACTAGGAGACGGATCTGTCGCCTCCCACTCGGTGGAGAAGGGGCATGGTGGTGCCGGCGGCGGATGGGGCGGATGGGAGCACGATTCCTGGCTGAGGAGAGGTTGGAGAAGGAAATCCGATGGTTGCTTTTACATCTAGCGGTTCAAAATCCTAAAATCTTGTCAAATTTACTTTTTTATAAAAACATGGAATTGCTATTCCATATTTTATACTTTTTAGTAAAAACTAAATAATATTTATAAAATCTTACAATCTTACAATTCCATATTTTTTTATGAAATCTTGTCCCACTCGGTTCACAAGTATATAGCAATTCCATATTTTATTTTTTTATTAAAAAATAAATAAAAGAGTTTTCTTAAGTTAAATTTTTAAAACTTTGAATAAATTTCTAGAAAAATACACTAAGATTTATAATATCAAATTAGTATCATTATTAGACTTATAAGAGTATATTTTTTATGCGGTGCTCATTTTCTATAAAACTAGTCAAATGTAAAATCTTAACTGGCATGGAATCTACATGATTTATTCCGGGATGGAGGGAGAGTATTGTTGTTATTCTCAGGTGACCACTACATTTATACTCTCAAAAGAGTGCAAACTTTTCCCAAGTTTGAAGATTACCCGCAACAATTAAGGCCCCTGGACTTTAAGGCCATTCTCAATGAAGATTTCAAATGAGTTTCATTCTCATTTAATACAACGACACATAAGAACGTTTACTAATTTGGCAGCTTATGTTTATGAAAAGAGAGATAGAGAGAGATTTATATAATTTCATTTGAATAAACTTGTTGCTACAATTATCAACACAAAAGCGGGTAGAGGAGTTTTGGTAATTGTGCCATGAAACTCTTGAAGGTGATACAAGACCTTGATGAATATGGGGGGTATTGATGTGGTTGACACTCGACAAAAATGTTGACCTTCGGGAATGACTCCAAAAAAAGAACTGATGCAACAACTTGCCCATTAACACTTGCATCATGTTTAGAACAAGATGAAACATCATGCAGATAACAAAAGATCCATCGATCATACAATTCTTAGTAGGTGACTAGTGACTTAGTCTATCTGAAGCTTCAACCATGTGTTCAAACATCATTGGCCACCAAAACCTCCAACAAGTTATCGTTTCGCTCTACACCACTGACAAGATTGGCTCAATTTGTTTAGAGATTAGCTCTTCCTTCACCAAGCTCAACCCACCCTATCTTTCATGAATCTTAGTTGAAGACGGTAATTCTCCTTGTCATTAGGTACATTTTATTACATGACCCTACCTTGTAACACCAAATTCCATTTTGTATCCTAGATTGCCTTCTCCACCAATACCCCACTCATACAACTCCTCAACTATTGGTTCAATGGTCCCGTCTCCCTCCTCAATTCTTAACTTGAGAAGATGAGGACGCTCTATGCCGAGAATTCCCACGTGCTCTGGCTTGGGGAGAAGAGTGTGTAAACCAAATAGAAGATATCAAGTGCACACACCTTTATGGAGCTCATGAAAATGTCCATTGTAGGGGCAAGATCAAGATGATGTATTTGTCACGACAACTGATAGCGTCGACGGTGACATCACAATTATATTAGTCGCATCCTAAAAAATTAACAACAATAATTGAATTGTCATCCGTCGGTAACTACATGAATTTCAAAATCATTAATCTTTCAATACATATTCTGCCCCCCAAAATGTTGTGTTGCATCTATTTTTAGAGGGACACCAAATTGTCAAGAGCCTCTAGAAATCCATTTCTAAAGACGGCTAGAATTCCCAAGGCATCTCTAAAGGCGGCTTAGAAGCCGAGCCATCTCGAATATGACATTTTAAGAGTGGACAATTTCAAGATATGGCTAGTTACTTCTAGACAGGGGCGGAGCTAAGGGGTCCACCGACCCCCTGTGGCCCGCACGTCGACCCACATGATGTTAAAAAAAAAAAAAAAACTATTTGTACTAAAAAAACCTATTTGTATACAAAATTACAAATGGATTACTGATTTGTATATATTTTTTTTTTTATGCACCCCCAGTGCTCAACAACTAGCTCCGCCACTGCTTCTAGAAACCGATTTCTAGAGATGGGGCAGCTTAGAAACTATTGTCAGATGCAGATATAGAGTTGCCTGAAACAAAATGAAAGAGGCATCCAAAAATAGATTCTGGAGTAGCGGTTGTATGTAACTGCATCAAGCTTCTTCTACCATATTTATAATTTAGAAGTTGTAGTGATAGCTGCAGCAAACACTCCTATTTTTTTTTTTTTTTTTTTCCTCTTTTTTCATTTTTTTACTTTACTTATACCCACTACCAGTAGTGGGACTCACCTATAATTTTATCGAAATATATACATATGAGACCTTGTTTTGAAGGATTTATTAAAAAAATTAATGATGTAATCAGAATTTAATTTGGTTTTTGGTTTGTGAGTTATAATATTTTTTAGTTAGTTCAAACAATTGGGACCTGCCGCTGGATGTCATAGTCTTAGTGGGACTGATGAGGTGACATGCTTACATGTTTGAGAGAACTCCTTAGTGGGGTTCTCTATATAGGTATAGTAGATTAGAAAACTTCAATATCTCCAAATAAAATTATAGCATAGCAGTATACAGCAAGACCAGACATAGATTGGTCTCATTAGATTATCGTATTCTCATTAGATAACCGTTTAATCATTTCACAAAAGTAAATAAAAAGATATCTACACTTCGTACAGAGTACGTGATGAAACAATATAATAGAAGCATAGGACAAACTCTGTATATATTTATTGTCCTGCAGTAATGATTGATAGTACAATTATAATCACACTCTATGTGTATAAATTAAGTAGCAAAAGGGACACAGTTCACATTACAAATCACCTGATTAATTTAGCACAAAATTATTATAAGGTTTGGCTTTAAGCAGGAGCATGGACTTCCTCTTTAATGTTATACCACAAAGCTCTGCCATATCAAGTTCTTCTAACCTTGCGCCATTGGGCAGATCCCAATCAAAATGATAAAGAAGGCTAGCAAGCGCCAGCTCAAGATTGGCCAATCCTAGTGTGATACCGGGGCATATTCTTCTTCCCCCCCCGAATGGTGTGAACTCAAAGTCATTACCCCTGAAATCGATATTACTATTCTCAAATCTTTCTGGCCTAAATTCCTCTCCATCATGCCATAATCTCTTATCCCTTGTTATTGCCCAAACATTCACAAACACCTTGGTTCCTTTTGGCACATCGTAGCCCATAATTTGACATGACTCACGACATTCTCGAGGGAGCAAGAGTGGTACGGGAGCATGCAACCGTAAAGTCTCCTTGATCACTAGCTGAAGATATCTTAACTTAACCAAATCGCTTTCAGTTACCTTGTCTTGTCCTTTAAATGTCTCCCTCACCTCCAATTGGGCCTTATGCATGACTTGTGGATTCTTAACAAGCTCCGAAATTGCCCATAGTAGAACAGTTGAAGATGTTTCACTCCCAGCAGAAAAAATATCCTGCAATACAATCTTACAATTACAAATTGCAAAACATGACATTCACATTGATTCTCACAAGTTACGCTAAAAAGAAACAAATTAAAATTTTGCATTAAATACTTTTCATTTATCAATCATTCACCATTAATCATGTTATGTAGCATTTGATTAGGAAATAAAAAGAAGGTACATACGTCTCTTATGTTCTTTTTTAATTTCTTAATTCGTCTTAAAATTCTTAAAATGTACTATATTATAGGACAGAGGAATATACTCAAATCAGCGTTGATAATTGTGCGACCTATTGTATTTTCTAAACAATATCCACTGATATTGTTATGAAAAAATCACATAATAAGTAGCACCAAATTATAAAAAAATCATTTTCTGATGCTAAATTAGAACATTAATTAAAGAAACAGAATTTAAAAAAAAAAAAAGATATTTAAAGAACATAAGAACAAAGTATCATATAAATTAGAGCTTTTGCAGAAGTGTCGTGTTAGATAACCGGATCTTACCCAAATAACTGTGCTAACAATCTCGGTGGTCAGATCGAACTGCAGGCCACCTTCCCTCTGCAGCCTGAGGAGAACACCCAGAAGGTCCTCCTCGTCTCGCTCTGGCGTCGTCGCCATGGCTTCACGCTCCTGGATGATGCTCTGAATGATACGGTACATGTTCCTCTGGCACCTCCTGGCGTCCCTCGCGGCGGCGCTGAACCGGCGCACCAGCCGCGAGGACGGGTACAGGTCCGCAAGATTGAAACCGCCGGCAAGCCGCACCACTTCGTCCAGCTCATGCATGTACTCGTCCTGGTACTTGCACCGGTCGCCGACGACCGTGCGCGCGGCGACGTCGTTTATCATGCGGCAGATCCCTTCGGTGATGTTGACGGGGTGCTGCCCACCGCCGCCCTCGTCGGAGATGGAGCGGAGGAGGCGCGCCACCTCCTGTTCCCGGATGCTCCGAACGTGAGCACGCGCCGCTGGCTGAAGATCTCGAGCATGCACAGCTTGCGAAGCTCGCGCCAGTGGGCGTTGTAGGGGAGCAGATGATGTCCTTGCCGCCGCAGCTGACGGTCTCGAGGGTGACACCCAGGTGGCGGTTGCAGAAGGTGAGGTCGTGAGTCTTCATCACCTCCCGGGCAGCCTCGGCGGAGGAGACAACCAGCGTGGGCACGGCGCCGAATCGGAGCATCATGAGGGGACCGTAGGTGGCCGACATCTCGCGCAGCGCACGGTGAGGCAGGTCGCTGAAGCCCGACAGGAAGAGGTGGTGCAGGCTGCCAATGAGCGGCAGCTGCCATGGCCCGGGTGGCAGGCGGAGCGCCGGTGGCTTTGTGCGTGATGATGTGATGTAGCTCCGGATGAGCTTGAGGAGGAGGAGGGCGAGGAAGACGAAGGCCACAGGATATATGATCCTGATGTCCATTTTCGCCAGGGGATGGATGGGACTCAAATTTGGACTCTGGAGACAAGCCAATGCAACTACGTGACGATGAAGATAGATATGGAGGACCATTGAATCAATCATTTTATGGAGTATCAATAAATAAATATTTTCCATTCAGCGTGTTTGTTTTTCCTACACCACCGCTCACCGGTTTATATATTCCTTTGACCTTAATGTCTCGAGGAGATATACCTTGCGCGAGCCTTCAAGTTCAAGGTACACCTGTCATTAACTATAATTTTATCTGCAAATAATTTTACTAAAAAACTAAATTCAAAATCTTTTTCGATGATACTAACATAAATATTACTACTTTTTATTTGGAGGCGTCTAACGCCTGCACGTGCAGACTTTAGTCTTATAGACTGCACACCCCAATTAAGAAAGAATCCAAAAACTATACTTTCCGTTCTAGGTAAGTGGGGCAAGCAATGCCGGTGTGCACCTTCCTGGACCTTCTCAACAAACAAACAAAAAGCTCTATAACACCATAACCACCATCGGCAGGGCAGGTAATTCACCAAAAACAATAATTCACCAAGAACAAAGCACGTACATACAAATATGCAAGAAAGATATTAGCTTCCTCTCACACTCTTGAATTACACATTGATCAAAAAAATAGATCCAGCTACAGAGCAATTTAGTTATTTTGCATCTTCTGATAGCAGATAGTACTACATTTTCTACTGTAAAATTGCATAAGCAGATTTGATCCTAACTGATAAGCAATTCAACTCTTGCATCAGCAATTCAACTCTTTTGTATAAGCAAATAGTAGCATAATTCCTACTGCATAAGATCTCATCCTAACTTGCACATGTTAATGACTAATGTTCATATTGCACATCTTGATGCATTAAAAAAATCTTTTGTTAGCTGTTGCACCATAGCCATAGTGGAATTGCATGCTATGCATCCACTAAGGAGTGCACTTGTCCACCCCGCTGCTTCCAGGCAAAGAGCCGCTGCCTTCTGTTAGATGGCATACCTGAGCACAAGAAAATGCAACAAAGTTGTTAAAAAGGTACCTTTTCCAATTAAGTTTAATGATAAAGAACAAAATAGGAACCAAAAATCTAACATGCACCAGGCCGGCCCTCAACACCTTCAAGGGGAGAAAAAAGCCATTAGCCATGAACAACTCCTCACAAGCATTAGCTCAGATGGACCAAAAGCGAACTAAATGAGAGGCAGCTACTTGAAGCTCATGTGAGACAACGAGTAATGATATGATGTTTCACAATTACAAATAGCGGAACAGAGGAGTGCAGCTGTCCTAGAGGGCACTACTTGAAGTTCACATTCTGCTTAACTAAAAAGCATTTAGTTGAAACTTAGAAAAGCAAAAAACGCATATGACAAAAAAACAGTGTGTTAACATTTGGCTCTTGCTAATGTTGACAGCCAGCGACTAAATTCGTCACAAGCACGTAAGGTGCAACAAGGTCATGGGAGAAAAAAAAATCCATCACAATCATAACATTCAAAGTTGGCTGCAGATGAATTAATTGGGATGGAGGTAGCAAATAAGATTAGAAATTCAAAATTCTATGCTAATCCAAAGAATTCCCAATCAAAATCAAATCGTTCATTTCACTCTACTATGTACGCATGGAGTTATCAGATTTATAGCAAAACAAAAGGACGGAGGAAGGGGTTAGCATACCTGCTCATGCTGACCTATGCTCGTATGGAAGCAAGACGTTTGATGCACTTGGCTCAGCTTGGTCATCAGTCATAGCTCGAAGCGTGTGGATATGATTACTACCGTCTGCATGATCAAGTTCAGGCAACAGGTTACCTAACAAAAGTGAAAGCATGGATGCGATGCAATTTTGCTAAACCTACTGAGCACAATATGGATAAGTAGGACTAGCAAAATGCATCTAAGCATGAGCATGAGAGGCCACTAAAAATAGCACTCAAACTGAACTGAAATGAGAAATAAAATCATAGAAGATAATTTCCTAATTATCGTATTTTCCCCTAACTCAGTATTTTGCCTAATTCATAGAGCATTATTGCCTTTTTTTTAAATCATATTATTGCCTAATTCATAGAAGATAATTACTTAATTGTAAAACAAGGACCATCAGTAGCAAGTGTAGTTGCATCAAGGAGATCAAACAAACTGATTGTTTGATTTTGTTATTAATCAACTATAGCACAACAACAGCCACTATTGTGACACCATAAAATTAGATTGTTGTACTCAAAAACAAGCAGCACTGGATTTGCTTGTCAATTAAGTATTGAACCAAGTATAAGTAAGACATGTCATTTGAGCAAGCCACCAATTAAGGATCCACAAATTGCATGCATAGCAGATGCTCTATCAGTACTGTGCTCTATCATAGGTATATTTGCATCATGTAAATCTGAACTGTCAAATATGTAACAGTACATCTAGATAATTGACAAAACAACACAAAAAGTCTACACACTGCCTGGTAGGGGGCATGCAATTTAAAAGACAATTTCACCCTACCCATTGTCCGGTAGGGGGCATGCATTTAAAAGACAATTACCACCCTACCCATTGCCTGGTAGGGCATGCATTAAAAAGACAATTACCCCCTACCCATTGCCTTGTAGGGGGCATGCATTTAAAAGATAATACTTTCCCTAACTTAGTATTTTGCCTAATTCATAGAGCATTATTGCCTTTGTTAAATCATACTAGTGGAAAGGCACGTGCGACACGCACGTGTGTAGCATACAATTTTATTGACGACAAAAGGATTATATTCCCACATTCAATAAATTATGTTTCACAAGTATACGAAAAAAATTGAGAAAACAGATGTGTCTCCGATCCCTATGCCTTGGTGCAGACATGGTAGCACTGCAGCCTCTGATTCGCATAGCCTCAATGTGCGGACATGGTAGCACTGCCGCTTCTGATCTCGGCATAGCCTCAATGTTCACGATCAATCGCAACAACTGCATCCTTGGCCTCTTTTCTCCACCTTCGTGTTCTCATCATGCAGGTTTCCATCTTTTCATTTACATGTTTTCAACGTTTTTGCACTTGAGTTAGTATGTCAATAATAGGTAGTTCAGACTGTTATGTGAAAACACAAAAGTAACACATGTATACGTATGTGAAATAGTAACAGAATTTTTTCAAAAAAAAAAAAAAAAAAAAAAAGTAATAGCAGGATTGCACCCCGAATAGCAACAGCTGACAGGCAAGAAATCTAAGAAATTCTAGTAAGAACTGCTACATTTTTTTTTTTTCTTTACCTTGTTAACACCCTGTTTGGTTTAAAAGTCCAGGACTCCTTTTTAGTTCTAGGGATTTTTGGAATAACACTCTTAGGAAGGTACTTCTATAGACTTTTAACAAAAAGGTCCTTAAAAAGTTCCCTCTTGTTTGGTTCCTAGATACTCTTTTTAGTCCCAACACAAAAACTCCCGAACCAAACATCCCCTAAGTCACATCTATCATGCCCACAATACACAATGAATTCAAGCACTTGTTGTAGTACACACTTATTCCACAGCCTTAACAATATGGACACTACCTTTCATCCCAATTTTGAAAGTTCCCAACCCTCCCTCGGTCGCCAGCAAGGATTTGACTTTTAACAAATACTTTAATGGGAACACCTCGAGTATGAAACAGTGGCTAAATTTCAAAATATAAAATGTCTAATTTGACCTTAGATTACAAGCAAGATACATGCTGCTTATATATATATGGACCTAATTTCATAAAAAACATTCATACATCAAAACGTTCAGAAATATTGCATATATCATTTACATAAAAAGCTTGCATATGCATCATAGAGGTATAAATATTGTGTATATCATCGAGCATAAGCTGTATGATAATGTTAGACATAGCATGGAAGGTTGTTTCATTATTACTTCATTTGCATCTAAGATACTGGTCATTGTTTTATGACAAAAAAAAATAAAATACTATTTATACCCACCAATTATGAAAACTGTCTTACAATGCCCTTTATAACCACTTAAAAGACACCTATATCTGCAGGTTAGTTCGAAACTAAACCTTCTGAAAAGAGACACAGCTGCAGGTATAGAGCGGCTTACTTTTTCAAGACATATCGCTCTATCATAGTAATTAATATAAAGTGCTAATAACTACCTGTACAAGAAGTACGAGATAACATCAAAGTAGTTCCAAAACTTTTGAAACAAAGTAGTTCTGAACTTGAACAACACACTACCTGAAAACTGGATGGGTAACGCCACCTCCTATATGCCCACAGTTTAGCAGGTGCAACCTCCTTTTTATTGATCCAATATAAAGGAAATATAAGTTAATTTTTCACAAACTCCTTTATGCTGCACATTGCAACAGATTTTTGGATCACATAGCACACTGTTGTTTAATAGGAGTTGGATTTGAATTCCTATAAACATATAACACATGTTCAAATTGGTGGATAGCACCATCGATGTATCGGTTACATGTCGCTGCAAGCTACGAAATATGCAAAACCTGAAGTAAAAAGCATTGTAATGTATGGTTCTAGCTATCTTACCATCAGTGTCAGATAATTTATGGCACACTCTGAAAATGCTACTATCATGCTCTATATAAAACAGGTAGGACAGTCAACAGCCTCAGAAAGATGACCTTATCAGCACATAATTTTCTAACTATACTGTAGTCCTAGAAGATAATCAAATTAAACTGACAGTATATGATACTCAAATTGAGCTTCTTGGTCCATTGCTCTCTGTTGCAACTGAACATTAAAGAACATAATTCAGGCAAAAAGGATATGCATGCTTCTATTTCGGCGACAGTTATCCGATAAGAAAGGCAAGGTGATCCTACTCCCTCTCCCGCAGATGTGCAAGTGTGAAACACCTGTGCTGCCTGAATCCTAATAACCCAGTATATCTTAAGTTTGAAGAACAATATGCAAATGAGTATGTAACTATTCGCACACAACAACCAGAGTGGAAAAGAATGAAACAAATGTGCTACACCATTTTAAAATTATGATGATAATAAAATAATACTGTAGCACATAAATCATTATAATAGCTGAAGAAATTTTGGTTAGAGTAACATTTGTAAACATATTTTGCAAGGGTAGAGGATACAGTTATGAATGCAACAAAATTAAATTTACACTATTTGGATGTATAGTTTTTTTTCCACTGATTTCACAAGTTTATGCATGGATTGGTACAAATACGCAAAGTTCTATTAGCTTGGACTGTTCATCTTTTGGCCATAACAGAAATTTTCACATAGAGAGGATGAAAACGAAGCGATCGGTTGTGAACGCCCCGCCCCAACATATCGAAGACCACGCACCCTGGCCGCCTAGCAACCGAAGGGGGCCGGGCTCGGCGCCAGCGGCCAACGCCAGGGCTGGGCTGTGCAGTGGTCGGCGGGCGACGACGCGCGCGGTGCCATGGCGGACTTCGTGTAGCGAGTGAAGGGCCGAGGGCGCCCCAAGGTGTCTCGTTGGCGGTGGCGGTTTTGTCGCCGGGCCGGGTTGCCGAGATACAACGATGACAAGCCGCCACCGCACCGCCGCCGGCTGGCGCTGCATGCGTGATCTAGATGAAGGAGCGAACAATGTCTAGGGTATGCACAATGATTTGTCGGGGGCACATCAAAGAGGCACGATCAGAATTGGCGTGTGTACGGCGGGCGGCGGGTGGACCTGTGGGCGCGGGAAACACGATGAGCACTTGTGGATTCTCGTGGCCGGGCCGTCGGCGTCGCCGCTCCTTAACCAAGCGGCAAACACGCACCGGTGTGCGGCGTTGATCCTCCCCTTGCTCCACTTTTTCTCCACGACGGGATCTGGCTTCTTCATACTTGCGCGACCGCCTAGCACCAATTGGTTTATGCATGGATTAGTACAAGAATTGCCGATTAATTTATACTCATCTCGCCGCCGAAAGCGGCAAGCACGCACCAAACTAACGCACCGCAAGGAGAGATGAGTTGCTTTCTTCGGTTGCGGTGCAGCATAGATCCTCCACTTCGCCGTGACTTGGCGTAGCGCCAAGACGCCAAGGGTGGCCGACTTCCTGGCGTCGGTGTGCTGGGTCGCTTGGGCATGGAGAGCCCGCGATGGCTAGTTCGTCGGAGATGGAGCGCGCGACCGCAAGGGAGAGAGATGGGTTGCCGCCTTCGCTTGCGCCGCGATGCAACCCGGTGCGATCGCCGTGCAATCGTGCGACGTTTCCCGACCGCGATCGGGCGATCCGCAGGTCGCAGCAGATAGGTGACTCGTGTGTACGCTGGCGGGTAGGCGGGGCCCGAGTGAAAAAAAATTCCGTGTTTTCTGTTGCGCTTCCGTTTGCGGCATTGAGGAACGAAGTTGTTCCATCTGTTCTGTCTATTTTGTTTATACGGACCCACAAGTCATTGACTGTTGGGTAGACAGATTTTGAGTGACAAAACCTATAGATTTGTCCGCTCTTTTATAGTATAGATTATTGCCTAATTCATAGAATTAGGAAGATCAAATCTAGACCAAGGATGGCCCATGCAAGCTACTCCAAGTAGTCACGCCACAAAACACTTGCTTGAAAATTTGAACTGAAGACACCACACCGAGCAGCCCTAGGCCGCTATCTATCCCATTCTCACACACAAGCAAGTCGATCTGCTCCAGTCAGGGATCAATCATATCCAATCCAATCCATAACAAACAAACAAACAAACAAAACCATAACACTGATGTAGAAAAAAAATCCATAGATCAAGCAAGGGAGAAAACTATGAAAAAGCACAACCATATCACAAAAATGCTTAGCTAATATGAATAATTTAGTTATTGATTTAGTCTAAGTTGCCTACAAGTGACACTAAAATTGCTAACAGGTGACACTTAAATTGGCTACATGTCATGATGTAGCAGCCAATTATTATAGTTGAAATAAGTTGTCAGGTTCATCTAAAAATCCTAATTCTACAGCTCAAGTTAGCTACTGTACTGCAAAATAATAAGTTGTGCATGAACCAATACACACATATTTGGTCTACATGGTTTTCTGAAGCGCAAAATACACAAGAGACCTCTGTCCTAGCTAGGTCACTAGCTGCATGGAAGCATGTGAAATTGCAGCAGCAAAACTGCCTTAACAATTTGCAAAAAATACTAATAGAAACATGAAAAACTACTTGGTGATACAAAAAGAATTGCTTCTGTACAGAATTATATTGCAAGAATAATAAAAACTACGAGCTAACCAAGGCAAGCAACTGGCCATAAATATGAACTAATCAGTTCCTAAGATATTAAAACTCGTGCACATATTTAACTACTAGGAGTACCTCCGTACATAAGTATGTGTCTAACGATTTAAGAATTATGATTGCAAGGTGTTTGCGGCCTAGCTACGACTTATCACAAATATATGCCCATAGCTTAGCTTGCCCAAAATGTGTTTAGTATGTTGTCTCTTAATATTAGTACTCCTACCAATCAAGGTGTACTGTACAGGTCAACATATGTGAGGTATGAAGCTGGTAATGGACAGTGATATTAGCACAAGACATATAAGACAACAAACAATATATGGAGTAGTGAAGGTGGCGAGGAGAGCCTTTCAATCTCTTCCACAGATTTCATTATTTGTTCTAAACTCGTTTTGATCACCTGTCCCCCAATATCATCTCATCCAAAATCGTGTGCAGCTGCATCAGATATTAGACAGTCAAAGTAAAGGAACATGAAGAAAAAACAACAGTGGAGTGAATTGTCGGAGCATTTCATTATGAACATTTGAGAATGTAGTGAACAAAGGAAAAACAACAGCATATGCATCCCATCAGTGCTAAGGAGCCAAAGTTTGTTGTAGCCCTCCTTAGCTACCAGCACCATATAATCTGTTTCTTAGAAAAAATGAGAATGCTTTCCTCTTTCATCAGTAAGTATCTTACCTTGTATCAGATCGAGCATGACAAGTTCATTCTCAGAGCTATCAAATACAAGAACAAAGTACAGTGTGACCAAATACTTTTAGACCATTTTTTTATTCCCTGCAAAGCGCAAAGAAAGAAAACCAAACCTTGTCAACTCTCTGTCGATAATATGAGCAAATTGACCTAGATAGAGCAACTTAACCACTGGGCAGTTAGCATAGCTTTTGATTACATGCCTAAGATACCAATCTGCATGTCTGAAGCCAAGGAGACAAATGGCATCTGGCCGATTAAAAGAATGCTATTAACTTTTTTCATTTATTGCTAGCAGTTGTCCCTTTAGCAAAGATTTACTACTTTATCAACCATTACCGGGCCAAATATGGAGTCCACCTTGACAAAATTGCTCACGCCATCAGGATTTGCAGTACTGCAACAATAAACTCCACAGCTCAGCGTGTGCATAGAAAAATAATGAAGAAATGAGGAACAGCCCCGTGCATACATTGGAAGACACTACAGTCAAGGTCCTGATGCTTCTCGAGTGGGTGCAACAATAAAACAGAGAATTAATGACATGTATTTGCTTTGCCGACGTAATTCCTCAAGGAAGAAAAGATCTAGGGATGAAGCGGTGGTTGATGTGGGTGGGGAAATTGATCGAGCACTTGTTGGGTGGTGAAGAAAGAGAGGGCACTAGATGACGAATGTAGAGAAGATAGGACGAGGCTTGGAACCTGGACATTATATGACCCTGCTCGACCCGACCTTCCTCAACTGCGTGGGGCCACGAGATTTTGGAGAAAGAGGAGCGGCGGTGAAAGGGCGGCGCTGCCGTCGGCATCCATCACTGCATACTCGACCACTTCGCCACGCCCTCCCACCCCCGGCCAACAGATTGTCTGCACAACTAGATCTGTCTGTTTGTGGGAGGGAGGAGGAGTAGAGGATGGGAGGTGGGTGGGGGCGAGGTCGGTATCCGAGGGGTGCCGGTGCCGGCAGCAGAGGGGCGGCCGACGAGAAGGAGGGAGGAGGAGAGAGGAGAGAGAGGAAGAGGAGGAGGAGGAGGATTACCTGGTGCCGACTCCGCCGCGGCATCCGCCATGGCTGCGAGCAGGGGAGCACTGGGGCACGGGCGCGACTGTGGAAGGAGGCGGTGGGGGCATGCGGCACGGGGTGGTGGGCGCCGTCAACGGTCGCCATCGTCGGAGAGAGAGCCGCTGTGTAGTGGGAAGGTGGAAGACGGGTGTGCGGCGTGGGGAAAATGAGTGGATGAGGTGCGTGCTTGGGCTAAAACGAAAGAAGAAAGCAGGCCATTGGATGGTCGATCGACGACGGACGAAGCGTGCAGCCGGCTGGACTAAAGGATGCACGCATAGAAAGAAGACAATACCTTTTTATTTAGTATATATTTAATCAAAATTATTTCTTAGAAAACGAAAATGACGATAGATATTTTAGAAACGAGAAAGTAGTGGTGGTCGTCCTATTTCCATCGTGAACGTCCTAAAAGATTCTTCCACCCTTGTTTGTATTTGACAATTTTCCCACGCAACACGCACTACTCCGTACGAGTTAAAAGTTAAACACGCACTACAAGTTAAAAGTTATTATTGGTGTCCATGATTGAGGAGATAATCTATTTTATTTGTTCGTACACACGTTAGCTTTCGACCAAGATATAATCTATTTTATTTGTTCGTACACACGTTAGCTTTCGACCAAGATATTAGTGCAAGGCCAATGGAGGTTACTAGTAGTTCTAGTACAAAAAAATAAAGTGATTCACATAGATGAGGAAATATTGAGACTACTATTTACACAATATAAAAAATTATTGCTTTTGGTTTGCACATAAACTTTTTCTTTCATCATGCCACACCTTTATTTCCTCTCCCTCTTCTTTTTTCAAAGATGGATCACATTCTCTCTCCTTAAGCACTTGTAGTCTCTGCAAAACCACTATGACAAGAATAGAAGCATCTATTTTTTTATCCGAGCCTACATAACACTTGAGACTACTACAAGCAAAAGCATGCAATGGGGAAGCCCTTAATATCAGTAATGCTTACGTTCATAGTACTCCCTATGTTCACTAGAGAGTGTCGTTTCACTCTTTTGCTATCGAGTTTGACAATTAAGCTTTATTCAGAAAAATTTACAAATAATAAATTTATAAAAGTATCTCTAATGACAAAATAAGTCATAACAAAATAAATGACATTTATAAAAAAAATTAAATAAGATGAGTGATCAAATAAGACGGCACGGAAACGAAAGTGACACTTTCAAAGGCACGAGAGGGAGTACGTCCCTATAGCGATAAAAATATCGGACGCACTCAGCCCGGCCTCATTCAAGTGCAACGCATTCACTTCCTCGGTCCCTCCGCAGACCGTAGTCCCGCATGGCTCCGTATTTCTTTTCTCTGTCTCCACGCCACTTCTCGCTCTGTCCACGCCGCTCCCCTTTCTTCACCGGCGGTTTCACGCTTGCGCTCTCCACGCCGTCGGGATAAGGACAACCATGCCCGTGCGCTCTGCGAGCTTGTCACACCATGCCGCCCGTGCTCCCTTCCCCTCCTCCTCTTGCACCACCGCGTCGTCTGTCCCTACAATCCTATCTCACACAGCACACCAGAGACATGAACGACGACGGCTTCGACGAGGTAGGTGGAGATGGATGTGGATCAGGCTACGATAGTTCTCTACATTGTGAGTGTCCTTATATACACTTGCTCGCACCTCTAGAAAGAGTTGGGTAGAGCCCGCACACTCATGGCCACTGCTTGGTGCTCAGGAGCTCACCAGGGCCCTAGGACTGTCGAGCAACAACAGCGTAAGCCTAGCTCCAACCTAGCCCAACTCAAGCCAGTGCTCGAGCGGCGAACCAACGCCTCGAGCCATCATCAACCTATTGGGCATCTGAGTCTCGCAGGTACCAAGATTCCATAATGTCTCTAGCAACCCTACCAGACATCTTAGACTTGAGGCCACTGCTCAAAGCCGTTGATAGCTACTTCGCTTGACGAGCTAAGTAGAGAAAGACTTTGCAGATGAATCCACAAAGTTTCCTTAGGATCCCCATGCCTCATTAGCTCATACTGTCCACAAAGAATACCCACGGTTAAAAGAGTAAACCCTAGACTAATGACACGATAACGTACTCCAAGAATCCAAACGCTCAGTTAATTGATATTTGTAATAATTTAGAAATACGGGAAAAGAGGTTTTTTTTAAAGCACTTCTTTTTGCATATAAATATTCAATCTCACTAAAGAAAAATGTTTTAAAAAAATATTTTTCTTTAGTGAAAAGAAATTGTGTGCCCAATGCACCATGGTGGCGTGCTGCCCCATTGTCCAGCTATGCATCAAATTTACATGTCACATGTTCGATAGCCTCGCAGTAGTATCTTACAGAAGAACTAGTCTCCTTGTCAGTAGAAAAGCCGTAGCCAATACTCAAGAATGCAGTGTGAGGAAAAAGCAGTAGCTCCGGTGGAGAGAGAGAGAGAGAGAGAGAGAGAGAGGGAAAAAGATTGCCGCATATATGAGTTGTTGGCTTTGCTTTAGCAGAGATAGTGGGGGCAGCTGGTGTAGTACATCTGTGGATATATAGTAGCCTCATTTTTTTCTTGGAGATGTGGAGTCCAGATTTATTCTAGGGTTAATAGGCTTGTATGCCTCCATTGTGCTTGCCTTCAGGGCTCGGGTGCTCGCTAGGCCCCGGGACCATCGAGCGACGACAACCTGAGCCTAGCTCCAACCTAGCCCAACCCGAGCCGGTGCTCGGGCGGCGAACGAGCCACGAGCAACCTATTGAGCATCTGAGACCTGGTAGACGGAGACGAGAAGCAGGAAGACGGAGACGGCGGGGACAAGCGAGCGGACCTGAAGCGAGAGCGAGAGAGAGAGCGGCGGCGCTGGAGTGGGGAGTGAACAGTATCGGGAAACCCTAGGGGGGCGGTGAGGCTCCCGGTTTTATTTAGTGGCTTGCGATGGCCACCCGGGCCCAGGACGGGAGATCGGACGCGGCTCAACGGAGCCAGGCTCCACAAAAACGACCGACGCACTCGTTTTCCTGGAGCCTGGCTATCCATGGTACGGTGGCCACTCGGGGCCTGGCTTGAGGCCCAGCCAGGGACAACCAAACAAGGATTTTTGGCCCTAGTAAGCCTGGTTTCCCTGGGAAACCAAACAGGCCCTTAGATTCCACAATGTCTCAAGCAACCTACCAGACATCTGAAACTTGGCAGGCCTACAGTGTCTCGATCGTGAGGCGACATTTTTATTTTGGGCATGGCTCGCGCGAGCCTGCAAGATATTAATAATTTCGTATTTGATTGTATCTATGCTGATCAGATAGCTATAGGCATAACTGAACAGACAAAACTGTGGTACATAATTTATTCATGTTCGGCCCGAACCGTCCAAATTACAGCATTTCATATGCACACACGTGTCATTGTTCTTCAGAAGCAGCAGCGGAGCGGCAAAGGTATTTTTTAGGTATTTCTTCAAACTCAAATATATACATTAATTAAGGTATACTCCCTCCGGGATGGTATTAGAAGTCGTTTTGGACAAGGTTTGGGTCAAACATCGGGGAATATAAATCATCAATAACTTTTAAGTTGTTGATTTTGTAAATGTAAAAATTGTATGAGTAGATTTATCTTAAAAATTACTTTGATAAAAGTATACATATATCACATCTCCATAAATATTTTTATAATAATAAGAGGTCAAAGTTGTGTTTTGGAGACCGTGTGCGCCCCCTAAACGACTTCTAATACCATCCCTCCCCGAAAGATAGTACTACCAGTGCTCTCAGTTCTTGTTGTTTCAGAGAAATTGTTCTCAGACACTACACATAATTTTACATAAAATAACTACACTAGATCAAAAGCGTGTGGAAGCACTACAAAGCTATGCAAAGCATTGTTCAAGTACTTCCAAATTCAAATTCAAATTTAAATTTTCAAACTCACAAGTAGGGATAACACCAACTGCAATTAATTAAATTAAACAAGTAGGGATCCTGTTGCAGACGATATCCTCAAGCTGCAAACGGTATCCGGATGTCCATTGTCCAATCCATCTCGTCTGAGCTGCACATTTGCAGACGAGATCGAGTCCAGACAAATGTCCTACAGAGTAGCTGTTTGGCCCATCTCGAACTTCGTAGCTTTCAAGTTAAACAGCCCAATAAACCATTTCAAACATTTTCACAAAAAAAAGAAAAAGTCTCAATTCATTGCCTCCCTCAACTATCACGAAAGTTCACTTTTTCCTCCCTCAACGTCAAAACCGGACAAATCACCTCCCTCAACTTTTCAAACCATGCAAATTACCTCCCTCGGCGGTTTTTGAGGGCGGTATTGCTACAAAGATAACAGTGGTTTTTCCTTTTTTTTTTAAAAAATCCGGTTGAATCTTTGAAAAATTATAGTAAATCACAGAAAAAATCATAAAATGAAAAATCTAATTTTGTTAGATTCCACATGATTAGATCTACACATTGAATATATAATATGATATTATTTAGTACAAAGTTTTTGTTTTTCTTTTTCTTTTATATTTATTTGGTTGAATCTTTAAAAGAATCATAGTAAATCACAAAAAAAATCATAAAATAGAAAATCTATTTTTTATACTCCACATGTGCATGTCTACACAGTGAATATATAATATGAAATGCTTCAGTACAAAATTTTTATTGTAGCTTTAGATCTATATTTTTGTGTAATTTATTGAAATAATTAAATAAACAACTTCTATAATTATTTTTTTTTTGACTAAAGCATACTATATTATATATTTAATGTGTAGATCTACTCATGTGGAGTCTAACAAACTTGAATTGTCTATTTTATGATTTTTCTGTGATTTACTATGATTTTTTAAAGATTCAACCAGAATTTTTTTAAAAAAGAAAAAGGCAAACCGCTGTTACTGTAGCAATACCGCCCTCAAAACCTTTTCGAGGGAGATAATTTGCATGGTTTGAAAAGTTAAGGGATGTGATTTGTCCGATTTTTGGCGTTGAGGGAGGAAAAGTTTAAGTGATAGTTGGGGGAGAGAATTTGGACTTTTTCCCAAAAAAATACATTTCAAACAGGGCCGAAGCCCAATGAAGTGGCTGGCCCAAAACATGCTCCGATTCTCTTCCAATTCCTTTTTTTTTTTTTTCGTTTCGGAACTGGAATTTGGACGTGGTGGCGAGTCGCGACCGGCGGCGGCGATATCTGGATTCTGGTCACAGTGGGCGGGCGTTGATTCCAGTGGAGAGCAGCTGCTGGGGCCCATCCGCAGTTGGCTTGGCTTGGCTTGGCCGCTGCTGCATTCCCCGTGCGCGCACCGGCCACGCCCATCTTCCCTTCCTTCCTTCCCATGGTGGTGGTAGTGGTACCATCCCCCTTCCTCCTCCCCTCGTGCAACCACCTACCCGCTCTCCCACCTCCCTCCTCGCCTAACCCCGCGCGCCGCCACAGCGGAGCGCCATGCCCGCCGCGCCGTCCACCTCCGCGACCTCGCTGCTGCTGGGCGGCGCCAGGCTCCCGCGGTTCCAGCTCCAGTCCCTCCGCGCCCCCGCCAAACCTCCTTTCCGCCGCGCGGCCTCCACACCGCTCCCACGATGCCGCGCCAGCGCGAGCCCCCGCCCTCTGGGCCCCGTCTCCGCCTCCGCCCTCGCGCTGCCCGTGTCGGTGACGGCCGCTCCCCACCGCAGGTGGAGGATGATGTCTGGGTGGGAAGGGCGGGCGCGGCCGTGAGGAGAGTGGCTGTGGCGGTGGCGTGTGGGGCTCTCGCGGCGGCGTGGTGCCGCAGGGCGATGGCTGTGGGGGCGGCCGCAGCGTCGGGGAGCAGGGGCCGCGGCGCCGGGGGCGGTGGAGGCGGCCGCGGGGATTGGAGGGATGGCGCTGCGCGGGGCCTGGCCCAAGGTGCTGCAGGTTCTGCAGCTGCTCAGGGAGCAGGGCCTGATTCTCGCAGCGCTGCTCGGCCTCTCTGCCTTCTTCTCCATGGCAGAAACTTCTATCACCACGCTTTGGCCTTGGAAGGTGCGTGCAGCAAGTCTCCGGAGACCAAATTTCTCATACTCCTCCTGTTGTTGCCATAGTAATAATTACTGTAACGCGAAATGAACTGTGCTTCCAGTTGTGCAATCAGTTTGGTTCACTGAACTACGATTCCAGTTGTGCAATCAGTTTGGTTCACTGAACTACGAGGTAGGGTATTGGGAGATTTTTTATACTTAGATTAGATGAGCAGATTGGTATTGGTAGTATTGCTGCTAAGAGGGGATGCTGCAACCAGTAGAGATGGTGTGAGTGTCTTATGGGTACCTTGTATCAACTACGACACCCATTTTACATGGGTGATTATGCAATCAAGTTAGGATAATGAGTATTTGTATGAACAAAGCAAACGGATACGCACTAGCTTAGGCTGTTGGGTTGGGTGGTGGCATGTGTGGGTCGACGATGTGGTGGCTGTCATGTGCATTCTTCTTCAGCAGTGATGTCATAATTTTTTCTCGCTTGCTTGATGACGTAATCCAAAGCACAGGCTTGTATTTGAGAAGCGATGTCACTGCTGGGAGTTGTACTGAAAGACATGGGGAAAGCATTATTGCTCCTTCCCCTTTTTTTGTAGGATAGAGGGCTGAGCAGCAGGCATCACTGATTGACAAGCTGACAACAGTGAGGGGCTTCAGATATAATGATCAGTGTGCACATGTGCTTTAGTGACATTTTGAAACTGGAACTAATGAATAATGACATGGTATTGGATTACCAGTCTTACTGACTTTATATATAATCTCCCTTCACACCTAATCTCATCAACTAGATAGGTATTTCTGGTTCAGAATATATATAGCTTTGAACAGGATCCCAACATTGATGCTCGTGTAACTATCATTAAAGGAATCCTGCCTCCATGTTCATGTTAGTCAACATTTAAATTCAATTCTAATTCTTCAAAGACTACAACAAGGTGATCAATGTAAATTGATGGTTTATTTGGGTTATTTACATGTTGAACTTGCATTTTATTTTTAATAGAGGTTTGTTTGCAAGCACAGGAATAATGAAGCCTTAGGTTTCGTGCATTTTTTCCTCCACAGTTGAGCCTAAGTTCACTGACACTTGTCATTGTGGGTTCAAGCATTTGCACACATATTATCATATTGGAATGGCTAAAGTATTAGAGGTTGGTGCCAGAGTGTTCCCATAACAGCACACATGGGATTGAAGTTTTGATTCATGGGAAATTTTTCATTTGAATCATGCTTGATGTTCAAAAACTAGCAAGAATCATAGAAATAGCAACACTGCATTGTGTAATAGGTTGCATACCTTTTCCCCCTTTTGCATTTGTTTATTTTTCTAACATTGTTCGGAATTGCTACATCAAGGCCTAATTTTCTAGTGATCTGCGTAGCGCCCAATAGCTAGCCTCTCTATTCAGGCATTGAGGAACAGGCACCACCCCCTTCTACCTACCTAGGGCATTTTTAGATCAGTGTTTTGAAACCTTGCTTGGTACTCTTTTCTTATAGTAATTGACTGTATGCTGAGAGCCAATATCTATATGCTGAGACTTTGCTCTTTTCTCCTTTGCATTAGGTTCGTGAGCTAGCTGAGAAGGAACCTGAGAATGGTGTTTTCAAAATGCTCCGAAATGACGTCACTCGTTTCCTGACAACTATTCTCATTGGCACAACGTAATCCATGGCATTTCTAAGCTGTGAATCACTCATTGCTATTTTATTTATTTTACTAACCCTAAACCCTAATCCCACACATTATTTGAATGAAATAGTGTGGTCAACATTGGCGCAACAGCAATTGTTACTGAGGCAGCAACAGCAATGTTTGGTGAAGCAGGTGTTAGTGCAGCAACAGGTGTCATGACAGTATGTCTCCTGTCTCATACTGGCCTTCTGCTCTTGTGTAATAGTGTTCTTTAATTTAACTATGGAGCACCATATTTTAGGTCGCCATCTTACTTCTTACAGAAATCACTCCCAAAAAGTGTTGCAGTCCATAATGCCACTGAGGTCGCTAGGTTTGTGGTAAGGTGAGAGATATCAAGTATAACTTATTTCCAAAATGTTTATTTTGAGTACTGAACATTGTGCATTTGTTGGGATATATCAGACCGGTCGCATGGCTTTCGCTGATCCTCTATCCAGTTGGACGGATTGTTACTTTTCTGTCTATGGGAATGCTGAAGATGCTAGGCCTGAAAGGGAGAAGGTATTACTGTAAGAATATGCATAATAATACTCTAGTTCTTGATCAACTAAAAAGATAAATTGCTTCAAAAATATTCCAGCCCAATAAGCTCTTGTTAGTCATAGATTATATCCCCACTAGTTATGATATGCTTTCAAGAAGGATACAGAAACAATAAATTAATTCAAGCTACAAGAACCACACAAATAAAGAGTAGTGGATATAACCAGGGAAGCACAACGATTGAGTTTCTAGGTGTGTGTGGGTTCTGCTCAGGTGGGCAACTCTAGCTTCGTCCGTGTATCTTTTTCTTGATGAAATGGCATGAAGCTCTCTTGCGTCGAAAAAAAAACAGGGAAGCACACTGATTGAGTTTCTCCCAAATAAAATCTTCACCTGTTTTCTTTTCATAAAATGGAGTAAACTTGTATAGTACTATAATTCAAGTACAAATGAGATGATACAGCATGGACTAGATTGGATTAATTTGAGTATGTGTTGAGTCTCGTTTATTGGGTGGTAGTTATAATTTCTGAATCTTCTATAATTAGTAAAATAGTGTAGTGACTATATTTTTTATTTTTAATCAATAGATGACCGTATGACACTATTCCAAGAATTGCATCGTCTATTATTGTTCATGAAGGATCTAATCTTAGTTTGAATTTGCTAGAAACTTATTGATTGCTTTCTGTATAATTTAGTTTACAAATTGAATTTAGTATCTGTTCATATTGTAATCCAATACACATTTATATGTTATTTTTTACATTTTTATAAAATCTAGTACACATGTTCATTGATTTGCTATTTATGTTAGTTCATGATTACATTACATTTGTATATGTTTAATCAATATAAAATTGAGATTCCTATATAGATAAGATTTAGTTTTCTTTTTCATATTAAATTCTTGACAAAATTTCAATACGTTTTGTTGGTTTACATTTCTGGAGATCCACTTCTGAATCTTGTTCATCATATTCAGTGAACCTTATGTTACTGAAGATGAACTGAAGCTAATGTTACGAGGAGCAGAGTTGAGTGGTGCAATTGCAGAAGATGAACAGGTTAGACAATCTAAGTATATGGAGATGTCCTGTGCTGCACATTTCCTTCTTTATTCTTTATGTTTTTTTTGTACCTCACAGCAAGATTTTGTTATCGCTCTGCAATCTACGCAAGCCTTTGCTTACAGTTTTTATAACATATTGAAAGCTGAAAGCTTCCATAAATAAAGAGAGAATTAATGAAATTTCAGGAAAATAGTAAACATTTTTGCATGATTTTAACTGCTAATTTAATGTTTGTACACCATCTCATCGCATATATCCAGGATTTGAAAAGCAGTGTGGCCCCAAAGGTTTGAGTTAGATTATACTGTTGCAGACTAGAATCTTGCCTCTTGATAGTTTATTAGCACACTTTAGCTACTGTTATCCTTCAAATGTTTTGCAGAACCTTTCCATAGCAATCCCATTGATCTTTAGGAAGCAATCCCATTTGTTAAAGTCCCTGCAGGCAACTTTCGAGTTCATTATTCTCAATCAGAGGTATTCATTCTGCATAGTTTTCCCTCAGAATCATCATAAGAAGGGTTGAGTGCATAGGTCAGACTGTAACATGGAAATACATAAAGTTTTGCAAAAACAAGGACACACTGAATCTATAATTATGTGATAAAACTTCTTAAATCTGTAGTTTTGTGATAGCATGGCCCACTCACACACATATACAAAAAAGTGAAAAAGGAAGAAAAAGAACTATATAGTTATCTATGTGCCTGGATTCTAGGCCCTACAACCTATAGTTGTGTTACACTATTATGAATTCCTAGTGCGTGCCTGCTTGTACAGGACACTTTTCTACTTGATCAGCTTAAGTCAATGCCTGAGTCTTTTAACAGGATATGATCGAGAATGTCCTGGAAATTAAAGATACACAGGTGAGGGAAGTAATGACACCTTTGGTGGACGTAGTTGCAATTGATGTTATTGCAACACTTATTGATTTCAAAAACTTGTGGGAAACTCATCAGTACTCTAGGTATTGTCAACTATCATTGTCACATGTATTTTCAGGTCTTATCACTGACATCTGCTGCTATTTATTATTTCCAGAGTTCCTGTATTTGAGGAGCGCATAGACAATATTGTTGGAATTGCATATGCAATGGACATGCTTGAATATGTTGAAGAGGTATGTCTCTTGTTTACCATTTACTGTAAAACTTAATCACAGTGAGTCTTATTTGCTCCACATGATGCTTCTCTAATGGAAAGTAAAAGGTGTATTTTTCTTTTGAAGGTTGAGAAGTTGAATGAAATCACTGTTAAGGAAATCGCACATATGCCTACATACTTTGTTCCAGGTAATTTTTAGTAACATTGTTGGATACAAGTATCATGATGAACTAAAAGAAGGCATCTGTCAGTAGTTATAAGGCTAGATGTTTTTCCACAACAATTAATCATTTCTGCCACATATTTTCTCCCATCTATGCATCATGGATGTAACATATGATATAATCTGTTTCATCTGGCAGATTCAATGTCTGTTTGGAACCTATTAAGAGAGTTCGGATCAGGCAGGTTCATATGGCAGTGGTCCTCAATGAATATGGTGGAACTATTGGTGTATGTCCCTATGAAACCCATTTTGTATTTTATGCGTTTGCAAACCGAACACAGTTTAGTACTTGTTAATGATTCTAGTTATGCATTTAATCCAAGGCTAGTTGCTTGATTGAGATCATTTTGACTTATGCCACACAATGAGGATTAACATTTTTACTCCAATCAATTTTTAGTTGTAACTTCCAAGCATGCTAGTTAGTTTGGCTAATCATTGATGAATGCTAGTCAGTGCATGGTGACATTTTGATGGTCATTTATTGGCATCACTAGTGGCTTTTATTCCACAGTGATCATGTTTTTAACACAAGCATGTGGTGCGATGCAATGCTTCAAGTGATCTTGCTGCGCAGCTTACATAACTGTAGCAATGGGATACTTTTCATCTGTTGCAGTAGCAGTCCCTGTTGTTAATGTTTTGTTTCCTTTTAAGATATTCCCCATACATAGAGATTAGTTATTCTCCATGCAGCAGAGATTATTACTTTTTCACTTTAAGTTGTTTTTCTCATTACTGATGCTCATTGGTAAAAGTTGCAAATGATTGGACAAAGCTACTACCCATGCCCTGCAAGTACAGCATTCGAAAGATTACCCTTTCATGTAGCGATATCTATCCATTACTTGCAGCAACTAAGTCCTATTGTGTTTAGAAAATGTTTATCAGAGCACTTTGTAATTTCATATGTTTATCACTGCATGGGACATTGGGAATTACTTTCTGACATTTGGCAAAAAAAAATGCAGATTGTAACACTAGAAGATGTAGTGGAAGAAATAGTTGGTGAAATCTTCGACGAGAATGATTCCAAGGTGATTATTTCCTTGTAACTATCGTTCTTATTACAAAACTGAATTTTCATATCTTGGCAACAAATAATGATATGCTAGCGTTTGAACTTTGAAATTTAGTGGACCAGACATTCTAAGCCATGCCAAAAAAGACAGTCAAATCATAGTCATATTTTGCTGTTGGGCTTCTTTTAGGTTCCATGTCTGCCACTTTTTATAAGTGTCGGGTGCAAGGTTAAAAGAAATAGTTCCCCTTTGGAACAAAGGATAAATGGAAGAATTCAAGAGATCCTATAGAAAAAATCCCTGTCAACCTCTTTGGAACAAAGGGTTGGGTTCTTACAAATGCTATGAAATTCCTTTGGAATGGCTTGTTTCATAGGAATTTTGGAGGAATTTTACCACGAGGTTGAACCTCATGGAAAGTTTCCTTTGTGTCACTCTATCCCCGGTTTCCTGTGTTTTTTTCACGCGCTCCATCCCAGCGTTCAGGACCCCTTTGGTATGCCGGATTTTTTTTTTTTCCTGTTTCTGCATTTTTCCTGTGAAAAATGAACCGATTCCTTTGAAATTCCTATATAATTCCTCAGTGCGTTTTGTTCCTATGTTTTTCTTACTCCTGCTTTTCTAGAAGAATTTTGCATTCCATTGAGGCCTTAAACCAGGTTCCTGTAGTTTCAAAAAAAAAAAAAAAAGTTTCCTGTGGTATATAACAAGCCTAAGGTAAGTCCTGTAGCAATTACCAATATATTTAGGTCAACTTTACCACTGCAAAACCAGGGTGAAAACACTATTTACACTAAAAATACAGATTGCATTCTTAGTATGCTGGAGCCTTGTAGGAATATATATATTCTTAAATTATATTTGTATTTAAGCAAATATCAATGCCAGCAATCTTGTTTCAGGGTGTCTCAAATGAGAACAAAAACTGAAAAGAGACATTCGGTGAGGACTGTTTTATTCGTGAACTTCCAAAGAGTTTTGTGTTTGTTTATCAACTTGTGTGCTCTTGGTATTTATGTGATCGCATTTTCTTAGAATTGGGTATTATTGTGGGCGAAGGGCGGGCCTGGTGCAAGCGGTAGAGTCTTACCGACTGTGACCGAAAGGTCCTGAATTTGATTCGTGGTCTCCTCACATTGCACAGGCGAGGGTAAGGCTTGCCACTGATACCCTTCCCCTGACCCCACGTACTGCACTGGATACGCCCTTTTTTGGGAATTATCGTGGGCATGGCCATAACACAAGCAGGGTTCATAAGCCAGAAGTGGAGAAACCCAGAACCAGATCAGCTGGGAACTATCCAGGGTCCTAAATCTATAGTTAGACTTATAGTATGGTGAAAATTAACTGAACTCGTGAAGATTATCTGGCTAACTCAAACTCAAGTTCCATTAGCTTGGTTTTGAATTCTGGAGAGATTAGATCTCCTGCCTCAGAGCATCTCCAAGAGATTAGCCAAATAGTTTTCTAAAGGTAAATTTAGCTATTACTAAAGAAAATAATGTCTCTAACAAATTTAGTAGCTCTCCATTCCACCTCCTTAAGCTCTCTACTTTTGGATAGTCTACCTCACTAGACATCTAGTACAGGGTCTTTTGGAGCACTCTAGTATTTTCTTGTCAAATC
The DNA here is from genome assembly GCA_015847255.1 of Hyparrhenia diplandra. Lineage (NCBI taxonomy): Eukaryota > Viridiplantae > Streptophyta > Magnoliopsida > Poales > Poaceae > Hyparrhenia > Hyparrhenia diplandra. Next base: position 179,989 of record JADLZK010003090.1, on the reverse strand, counting down.
TAGTTTAGAGAGTAGCTGAATCGTAAATTTTCCCAGAAGCAGCTGCTTCAATCCTATTTTCAGTATCCTAGTCAAAACAAATGATTTTTTCATGTAACAAACTAGATTCTATTTGTCATTTGCTTAGGCAGTCTCTCAATTCCTTCTGCTACTCTGTTTTTCACCCTTTCAGGAGGAAATCCAGAAGAAAACAGGCTATATAGTAAGGCGGGGAGATGGAACATTTGATGTTGATGCAAATACATCAATTGATCACCTATCTGAAGAGCTTGGTATCAAAATACCAGAGGTATTGTTTCTCATTTGGTCTTAACTTTCTCTACAATTGATATGCATTCCCTTGGACATGTGTACATGTTGGAGTGGACACTGTATGATGATTATCAAAATGTGAGTTCCATCATTTAGAGATCCCGGTTTACAGAACCTATACAGATATAACGTTATTATATCTATTTTTTTTTTAAACTGGACATTTAATATTTAGGTCAACAAAATATTCACAAATGTTCTGTTTGTAAAATATGCCCTTGGCAGTCATCATTATATGGTGCTGTGTATTTCTGTCATGTTTCTCGTAGATTGGCTGATATCTTGAGACACTTCGACAATGTCTTTTGGCAGGGGCATCAGTATGAAACGGTGTCTGGTTTTGTCTGTGCATCTTTTGGCTATATTCCAGAAGAAGGTGCGAAAATGCTTGTGATTCTTGAAAAGGATTACAGAGAAGAAAACAGTGAATATCAGGAGGAAGGTTCTGATCGCCAAGATGATAGAGAAAAAAACTCAAGCTTATGAACTTGAGGTAATTGTTACAACTCCTTGTGTACTTTGTTTGCTCAAGAGTTCTAGTACCAGGTCAATTACTATTATGCGACTATCTTGTCATCATTAGAAATCTCCCTCTAAAACTTACTAATACAGCTATTATGAATTTTCCTTGTCATTACTTGAAAGCTGAAAGACACCACTAAAAGCTTCACTTTTTTCTTTGTTGATGCAATACCATGAAACCTTTTTGTTAAATAACTCTCATTAGAATCAATTTTCCATACAGGGCATTTGGTTCTTAGATCATTTTATAGGATATTTGTACTATGTAAATTTCGAGACGCTTTTGGTCTTATCATACTAAGTAAGAACCAACTGATAAAAACAACTATCCACGGTCACTTCTACATGCTTCTTTGTGCATATAAAAAGACAACAATACTCAAAAGGTTGCTGTAACATGTCTACACTCCACTTATGTGGTGCTAATACTATTCATTTGTACTTGCTTTTTTTATATTTGAAGCTAGAAAAAAAAGTATACAAAAACTAATAGATAAGAAAAGCTACTACTCAATTGTCAATTCAGAACTCATACTGTGGGTATAAGGTTATTTCAGTGAAATTGTGTCTGGTATTGGTTCACAACCTTTATTAGTTGGTGCAACTCCCATTTTCCTGAAGTCTTCGTTACACTTGAATTGCTGCAGCCCTAGGAATCCACAGTTTCTGTTCCACAATTCACCTAAAATGTCCTTGTTTTTCAGAATGAAATAACCTTGTATGGTTGTTTTTACTATCTTTGCCTGACCTCTCTTGCTCACAGATAGTGGAAGCTAATGCAAGGAAGGTGGGCAAGGTCCTATTTAAGCCAATAAGCAATGAATGTGTTGGTGTTGACAACAAGGGTGTGAACCGCCTGATCTCCAAGAAGATCATCAAACGGAAGAAGCAGGGCTCTGATGATTCCTCCGGTGATGAGTATCCAGATATAACAGAGAATGGCTGTGTACTATCGTACTCGGATGATAACAGTGCCTTGTTGGAAGATGCAAGCAGCAGTTCTAGTGCCAAGAGGTGACAACGAAGGAACTCCAAGACCATCGTACTACCGGTAATAATTACAGCACACCAGTCACCCGTCCTAATACCCCTTGTTACAACAGAAGAAGAGGAGAGAACAACATAGTAGTAGGCTACCAAAAAAACTGCGAGAGCAACACCAAAAGAGGTTAACAGGCATTGCAACATTTTTCAGTAGCAGCAGGAGTAGCAGTAGCAGTCTAGAGATGCAGCGAGGTGTCGACGTCGACTTCACCAGAAACATGCTTGTAGTTGTAGGTCTTACTGGGCCACAGCTCCACTGCGATGGGGTCACTGTTGCCGTGGAGCTGGAGGCTGCTTTTGCATTCACAGGCAGTGGTTGGCACGGCCGGGAATAAGGTGGCGGCGGCAGTGGTGTCCCGCAGCGGCCTGCACGGGTAGAGCAGCTCCGGGTGGAAGAACCACTTGACGGGCGGGGAGGTGGTTGCCGCAGCCGCAGCTGGAGGGCGGGGGGCGAGCACGTGGAGAAGCCTCTCCTCCCGCTTCTCCCTGATCCTCTCCAGCTCCCTGAACCTCTGCTGCAGCAGGGCGATGGAGGAGAACATCACCTGGCCTTGGCTGCTCTGCACCCCCATGATGACTGAGGAGATGGGGGATCGGATCCTCCCTCGAGTTTCAGTTACGTGTTCGTGTGTATCTCAGTGGCTGTCTACTTCGCTCGGTGTGTTGTGGCGGGTTTTTGCTGCTTGAAGTGTGGGTGGTCTTGGGCATGCGTATTTATAAGCCGCAAAGTTTTGTCACGGCGCAGGGCGTCGTCTTGTGGTCGTCTTGCAAGTTGCGCCAATTCTTTCTTCCATTATGTGATGTTACTATGCCTGTGGTATGTTTATGGGCTGATTGAAATTAAAAACAAGGAACACTACTCCACTGCTGGTATGAGAGAGAATCTGGGAGGAATGTGACGTCGCCCGAGAAAGGAAGTGGGAGGCGTGCAGGTGAGAGAATGAGGCCAATGAAATGTGGCCGTGGACGCTTGCTCTTGTTCCGTTCCTGTGGGTGGGAATCGCCGTTGTGCCATGATTGCGTCCCTGTTTGTCTGTCACCTTTTTCCTGCGTCTCTGTTCTCTTTCCCTTGTGTGCAGCAGGGCAGGGGAGAGGTCTGCATGCCATGCGTGCTGCTCGCTACTATTGCTCTCTCCGTCCAACGCTGCTGCTCCTACAATGGCGTCGTTGGGGCTCGGTTGGCTTCTACTCCCTCCGTCCCAAAATAAACGACGTTTTAGATTTTCGTCTTGCCAAAGTTTGACTCGATTTGTAGAAAATATATAGAAGATTTAAATCTCCAAATAAATTTGTTAAACTATATCAAAAGATTTTTCCAATGATACTAATTATGTAATATAAATATTAATCCTATTTTAAAATATAATTCTTTGGTAGATGTTTTTGTCGAAAAACGTCATTTATTTTGGGGACGGAGGGAGTAGGTAAGGAGCTGTAGTACTCAATATTTGAACGGAGGTACTTACGTGCTGTCTAGCGTGCCAGTACTGTGGACTACTATGGTGCATGCAGTGTTCGTCGCAACTATGCCATGCACGGGGCAGCACGGCAGCGCTTTCATGTGTGCAACTGTGCACTCCATGAGCCATTGTCTTCGTTTGCCTGTGTGAATGTGTTAGAGAGTCTGGGAGCAGAAAGTCTGCGTTGAACGTTACTTAGTTCTTTGGGTCTTTGACTGCTGCATCTGAATGGGAGCGCTGATTGCACGCTGAGACGGCGTGGTGCTTTCTAGTATCAACTTTTGGTTAATTCCGGAAAGTTGATTGATCTGATGTTCTTTGACGCCAATGCACCGTCAAAGACCTCTGTCAGCGGATACATCGGACAGTAATTGGTAGCAAATGCTTCACTGCACGAAGAGAAAACTAGTCTTCGTTGGTTGGTGGCATTTTGGGAAAAATAAGAAAGGGCCTGGTTGAATCGGAGTCCGGATTACAATTGGATTATTAATATATATATATATATATATATAGGGAGAGTATAGTCTGTAGCCAGCTACAAAACACCATATTCTGTAGCCAGGCCGTTGGACCGCACCGGGGTTGCACTGGCGCTGGACGCTGCTGGGTTCCGGTAATCACGTGCCAGCAATAATGAAGCCAGCTAGCCGGAGTTAATTGTATTGTTTATTAATGGTATAATTGAAAAAAATAATCCGTGCTTCACGCTGGGTCAACACGTGGATCTCGTAACTTTACATTCCCGGTATGGTAACAGGAGGCGTACATGCATGCAAAGAATATATTTTAGTTACTATAATTGGCTATAGCAATGAAATTAAACTTACGATAATCTGAGTATTCTGTTACCATAGTTAGCACCCAGTACTATATCACATTTTGGATATCATCATCATGATACGACGAGCCAGTTACCGTAACAAATAAGATGAGTTACGACATTTTAACAAATAGTTACGATAGTTTGAGTGTGATGATAAATGAATTACTAGAATCTACTCCCTCCGTCCAAAAAAAGAATGACGCTTTTGACTTTTCGAATTAGTGTTTGACCGTCCGTCTTATCCAAAAAATTTATGCAAATTACAAAATAAATAAATCAATGTTAAAGTATCTTCAAGGATAAAATAAGTCATAACAAAATAAATCATATTTATACAACTTTTTTTGAATAAGACGGATGATCAAACATGGTGTCTTAAAGTCAAAAACGTCATTCTTTTTGGGGCGGAGGGTGTATGTCTATAGCATGTGATTTACGATACATTTTTAAATAAATTACTGTAATCCATGTTCCATTTGACTAAACAATAGAAAGCAAGTACATAGAATCTGTAATCCAATTTTAAATTACGATAGATTTTTTTAAATTACTATACATTTTGAAATAAATTACTATAATCCATTTTTAAATTACTAGAATCTGCACACTGATGGATATTTACGAAAAAAATTGTATTCTACTAATCCAACTTAATTTAATGAATAATACAAAGCAACTCAGCAAGTATATAGTAAAACTACAACAGGCCATCTCCTACACATTGTGAAACTACATATGTCATCTCAAAGATAACAAACATTGCACGATCTGAATTTAGTTGCTTTTCTTGCACATTCTCTATCTCGGATCACGACAACACGTGCATTTCTAGAGCCTGAATAGTGATCAAACTGAGCTTTTTGCTGCTATGTAAAATAACCAGCGGTTGTCGTGAAGCCTCATTGCCTGCAATTAAAAAAAATGGAACTATCGTGAATAAAATGATGGCTTATAACATGAATCATCATTTCATTTCAAAGCAATTCTGAGCAACAAGTTTTTACAATAACCAAAAGGCCATATTCGGTCATGGTGTTGGGTTACTATAATTCAGCGTCAACCTGTTTAAGTAACCAGTTACCATAGTACAGAGAGGCGGAATCTTGCTGTAGTTGATCACTCAGACATCAAAAAATTTGACCAGAACCATATTGCAATAGAATTTATTTTCTGGGAAATACTAGGGGATCTGAACTGACCTTAATACTAGGGGAACTGAAACTAACCTGAAGGTGCTCGTTGTACGTGGATCGTGGTCGCCAACGGATGTTAGTACCGGCGAATGGATGACTTTGCCTTGCTCGTAGGCGATGCCAGCCGGAGGATGGCAAACCTGATTTGAACGCAGAACCGTCGCAGTCAGATCCGAGGTATATATTGACCACGCACTGCTCCGTGCGCACCTCTGCCTCCGTCACCGCGATGAGCCCTTCACCGAGAACGCCGCGCGTACATATGCCAGATGCAGGACGCAACGCGCCGGCGCCGGTGGGACAAGGTAGACCTCAGCCGGTTGACGCTGCTTGCATGGGGGTAGGCTGTGCTGCCGCCGGGGTCCCCGATCGACCACGCGAGGCGAGATGTGTCGCCGGTGCCGCTGCCGGTCGGGGAAGGGAGAGGACACTGCTACCGGACGAGTGGGGTTGTGCGCTTCATCTCGACTGAAATGGGCGAGTAGCACGGACCAACGCCGGACCACGAGGGAAACCGTGCGCCGCCAGTCTGGGATGGCTACGGGCCGGACCGCCGCTGTCGGGGCTGCCATCGGTGGGTTGACGCCGCGTGAGCAAAAAGAGCAGCAAAAGCAGCCGCCGAGAAGAAGCCCCGTCGCCGCAGCTGGCCGAAGTCTCTGCCGCCATCATCAGCTGGCCGCCGTCGTCGCGTCGCTGCAGCAACCACATCCAGAAGCCGTCCGCGCGTCGGCGAGGGTGCGCCTGCGTTGCACAGCTGGTCGGTGAGGAGGAGCCAGCGCGATCGCGTGGTGCAGATTCACGCCGTGGGCAGGGGAGCCAGTCGCTGCGTGGATGCTCGTCGGAGGCAGCGCATCCTCTGGCACCGCTTCGTAACGAGCTCACCGTCTCACCAGAGAGATAAAGAAATTAGAAAAATGTGCTGCTTGTGAGGAGAGAGACAAATTAGGAAGGCGAGTATATCAAGGAGCGTTGAATCACTGCATGCATGGATGCATGCAGCGATTCAATGCTCCTCGATATACTCACCTTCCTATATAAAGTGCACTTTTTATACACCCAGGAGTAACTACACCCACCGGCACTTTTTAAGCACGGGATCTATTATGTGAAGCGCTACACATCCTACCATGTACGGCCTAGCCTTTTTGAAAGCTGCATGCCCGCATGCACTGCATGCATCTGTCCTTTTCAAAACAGACTACTCTGTACGGTTGCCGTGATTCTCGAGTTCACGTATATTGATTAAACTTGCTTGTGTATGAGTATGAATATATATTATATACTAATCGGTAAAGAATAGATAGTATACATTGTTTAAGATAAGGAGTACATGTACATAGTTTTTGGCAGTGAGTATATATATGCATACATGCGCCAAGAGTATATATGCATACCCGAACTTTTTTCAGTGAGTATATATATTTTTTTGGCAGTGAGTATATATGCATACATACGCCAAGAGTATCTATACATACTTGAGTATCTATACATACTTTTTTGCAGTGAGTATATATGCATACATATGCAAGAGTATGCGCGTATACCAAAATTTCTCCATTCCAAGAAGTAAGTATAAATATTGTATACTTAAAATTATGTACATATATTACATTCAAAAAGTATATATGGATACTATATTTAAAAAGTATGTGCGGATACTCCATTCCAAGAAGTAGCTATAAATATTGTATACTTAAAATTATGTACATATATTACATTCAAAAAGTATACACGGATACTACATTTAAAAAAGTATGTACTCATATTTTAATTAATATATAGTTTAATTAATATATAAGCAATACTCGTTTGTATGTGTGATCATACGTGCACATACTTCCATAAAAAATACAATTGCATATACTTTATTTGAAATGGGTGATCATACGTGCCAAAAATATAGGCGATATGAGTTTTGCCATGCCGCCATGCAAGGAGCGCCGAGAATCTTGTGATTAGTACGTGGTGAAAGTCATTAGCAGGTTTCAAATGCACACACCCGCAAACTCATTTGCCGGATAACGATTGAGGGTGTCAGGTAGAAAGGTGGCGGGAGTAACTACACCTAGGGTGTAGGAAAAATTTACCCTCTATATATATATATATATATATATATATATATATATATATATATATATATATTTTGCGAAACATCGATTCTAAAAAAATTAGAGTGTATGATTTCTTGTGGTGGAAGTTAACCTATTCATACATCATGCTGAAGTCCTCGACTTTGCTCCTATTTCCTTGGGCTTATTTTAGAATTTAACGATGAAATTTGCTCATAAGCGTTTTTCTCGTCTAGCCTGCTAACTGTCATGACGCTCCATGATGTTTACGTACCGACCATTTTCTCAAATGGTCGAGGATTTTGTAGTCTAAATGTGAATAATCGTTAGGGTGAAAACAAATTAGCAACAAAGAATAGATAGCCAAAATGCCTAACTAAAAGGGAAATTGTGAGTTACTTAATAAATGTTTCATGAATTACTTGAATAATAATAAAATACGTTTTGGTTATTTGAGTGAAAAATCTACACAACATAAAAAAAAAAAATGTGTCATTCAAAAAAATAACTATGAAAATCTAGTTGAAGAAAATATATAGTGTACGTGTTCCAAGACATTTTGAAACATTATGTAAATGGGTATAAAAGAAGTCAATAAATCATTCTGCTGACATTGACTTATTTGCTATCTATCATGTACCATCCAGAAAAATGTCTTTTAAGGATAATATTTCTACCTTGTGAAACAAAACAAGAAGAAAAAGACAAATCTGAACGTTTGTTTGTGGTTGTTGATTACCTGGAGCCATTGTAATGTCATTGTTGAGTTGAGATTTTTGGAGTTCCCTTTTTTTTTTTTTTTTGCGACGAATGAGTAATCTGGACTTTTTGTGAGTGGTTGTTGATTTCTTGGAGCTATTGTAAATGTCATTGTTGAGTTGAGATTTTTTTTTTTTTTTGTGAGTTCCTTTTTGCGTCGAGTGAGAGAGTAATAATTTTATACTCTTCATCTAATCTAAAATAATAAAAGGAATTTTCCCTTGCTATAGGATTGAGGGCATGAAGAAGTATGTTTTGAAACTCGGGATTTCATGGAGGATTTGTAGGAATCCCATAATAAACATTGCCATAATCCTCCCAAGTTTTCTTGATTATTTTCTACTATCTAGGTTCATTTATCCTTTTTGTACTAGTAATAAAGAGGAGTATCCTTGCTCCAAACATGTAGTGGTGAGTTGAGTTTACTATATAATGTAGTTAACCTAGAAGCTTGGTAACTGAGCCTTATCTAATCTGGCCCTAAATTAACTTATCCTCCAAACTTATAGTTGGGGTCTTGTGACGATCTCTCTCGCTCTAGCTAGTTTTGTTGTGGAACGGGACTGACGGACATATGGGATGCGACATGTATACAGTGTTGAACTGCTTTAATTTATCCAGGATAGCCAATAGTACGTAGAGTAGCCCATAACATGCAACATACTAGTACTATATGTCCTGCTAATTCCCTGCTACGATCCTGACAGTACACACCTAATCTTTCCATGCCCCAATATTTTACCGCTGATGTCGCTTCTTCCATGCATGGTGAAGCCTCAGCTCTTGTCCAGCATGGGTTCACAATTAACTAGAGACTATTTGCAGCAGGTGAGAGAAGAATATGACCGTCTTGTGATAGTACAATAATTTAAACAGTCATCTTATATAAAAACAACATGCATAGATGCATATGGACTATGTATAAGAGAGTATGGGAACGAAGATCAAGTACTTATGGCAATAATTTAAGCAGATTGATGATGGGAACGAGTGATTTTTAAAGGCATGCAGACTGATGGGAGCGAGGGCGAGTTTATCATTGAAAAAGAAGATTGGTCATTGGTGGGTGGTGGTGATAGGCCGGGCAGCGGGGTGCAGCTAGAACTAGAAGGCTGATGGCTGTAGTTTAAGGACGGGTCCATGCATGCCTGCCTGCAGCAGCTAGCATCTATCGACGTTCCTCCGTTGTCGCGGAGCCGGTGGACGCGAGTGGCATGCGTTCCTGCACTGCACTGCACGGCATGGTAGCCTCCCGGCCGGCCGGCCGGCGTCTCTTCTCCGTCGGTCACTAGCTCGCAGCATGCCTCTGCTCTCTCTGCTGGCATGCATTGGCATTGGCATGGTGTCCGTGTCGTCGATGATCGATCGGGGGTTGCATTGCATTGCATGCTCCCTAAAGCGCCGCCCTTTGTTGCCAAAGTGAATGCTGCCTACGACCGCCGCGCCGCCCGCCCGTCTTCTTTTTCGACTTGCTTTCACGGCCGGCACAGTCTCCCGAGCATGCAGACACCTGCTAGCGGACGAGAAACCTAAAGGGAACAAAGAAAAAGAGTTGATGGCTCCACATCTTTCTTTCGATCGGTCTGTCATTTTAATTTATTTGACTGCATGCTCAGCTCTGCTATGCAAATGATGTATATATGCCTTCCCGAAGAAGCCTGCGGGTACGGGAGTTGGTCAACGACTCTCTGACAAACCCAACCACTCCTGGCGGACGCTGTATACGTAGAGCTACAGCTACGGGAGAGGTCATTCGACGCCTCGCCATACCCGTCGGCTCCAACAGCGCCGCCAGTGTGCGGGCAGGTACATACGGGTGCGACTTCCCATCGACGGTGTGGGCACGCCCATACCGAGAAGACGTCTTCCAACTACGATTAGAGACGCGGCGACGCCTGACCACCGCCCAAACCCCGATTCAGCGTGCGGCGATGACCAATTTCAGCATCCAAAGCACCGGGAGCTCGAAGGAAGCTCTGTCCGCGCACCGAGAGCTCACCAGAGAGCTCTTTTCTTGCATCCAACACTCTGTTCATGTATTTTCACTTTCTTTAAGTCCTCAACTTCGATGAGAGCTCTCAAGCCTCGCCCCTTGCGACTATAAAAAGGGGAGGCGGCCCTCCAGTTGAGGCAAGGTTCAAGATTTCAACATCCGGCACCGCACTTTCGCACACTTTCGATATTGGCACTAGCCTCAATCATAGAGACTTAGGAGCCCTCTCCCTCTCTCGCCTTGCTTGTACTAGCCCGGTATGAGCATCCGAGCTCGGATAGTGATCACACCGGACTAGGGAGCCCGATTTGCCCCGAACCGGTATAAATCTTGTGTCATTGTCTCTAGAGCTAGGCCATCGGAGCACGCATTAGCCGGAGACATTACTATGACGGTGGTATTAGACCACGGCGGTTGGCGCGCCCGGGGTAGGGGCGGCGCTAGTGCGGCGTTTTCCCCCACTCAGATGGCTTCTTCCACTCCGCCCGCGGCGCAGCGCTAGCGATGCGCGCCGGCACCATCGACTTCTCCGGCACCGAGCCAGAGCAGTCCATCACGGAAAGTCGTCTTCACCCGCCCAATGAGGCGTGAGGACATCCCACCCGCCTCCGAGCCACCGACTCCTCCGGCGAGCATGGGGCCGGAACTCCACCTCCGCGCCCGGTCCAGCCCCATCCGCCGCCGCCCGCCGGGCCGCTTCTTCGACCTCATCAAGGACCTGCTCCCGAACATCCCGGGGCGCGAGCCTCGCAGGCTCTGTTCGCGATGTGACCTTCTCCACCGCCAATGTCGTCCCACAGCTCCGCGAAGAGGCGGTCGGTCGACGAGTTCACGGCGGCCTACGCGAGATGTGTACCCCGATGGGCAGCAGGGCCTCCCACTCTACTGGGGCGACGAGCCCCGGCAGGCCAGCATCCATGAGCTCGAGCTCGCCCTCGATGGGATGAGCCTCATGGATTGCGATCCCACGCGTCGCTGCTACATGTCACACCCCGAGGGTGCGGTAGAGAAGTCCACTCGAGCGACGCCCCCAACACACCAAGGGGACTCCGCCGCGCGCCGGCGTGGGCCGCCTGTCGACCGTCAAGCCTCGGCTGGAAGAGCTCGAGGAGCTCGAACGCGCAGCAACCCCAAGAACAGCGACCCTCCTTGCCGAAAGCGGCGAGGGAGACGGCAATCACGAGCACGAGCTCGAGCCCGCGATCCACGACCGCATCAGCGGGACGAGGGTCCGAACAGCTCCCGCCGGTGTTCGGGAGAGCATCCCAGAACCTGGCGGCCGCCGCGCTGCTCCTACGCCGCTGCCCGGCCCCCGAGGGGACCCCGAGGCACGCAGGACCCACAGCAGCTTAAGAGACTCCCGGGCAGAGGCGGGCGGTCCAGCGGCAAAGAAACTCTGCGCTCCCACCGACGACCGCTGGAGGAGCCACGAGGCTTCGTCCCACCCCGAGGTCCACGCCACGACGACGAGTCGGCGAACCGCGACGCCAGGACACCATCAACGCCCGGGCGCAAAGCGGAAGCTCGAGCCGAGAAAAACGTCCCCACAGGGCGACGACAGTACCACCACGACGACCACGAAGCGCCCTCCGCAGCTGGGCGGCAAGCGACGCGGTGGCCGCCACGACAGCGAAGAAGACAAGAGCCGCAGCCCCACGCCGGTGCGCCCCGCGCGGAGCCCGTCTCCCCCAACGGGGCCGGCCGGCCCTCGAGCCCCGAGCTCGAGGAGGCCTAAGGCCTTCGGCTCACGCATCCACGACGCCCGTTCCCTCCCGCTTCCGAGCTCTGGACCTCGGTGCAGAAGTACAACGGGGAGACCGACCCCGCCACATGGCTCGAGGACTACCGCCTTGGCTCGCAGAAGCCGAAAGCGCCGACAGCGACTACTTCATCATCCGCAACCTCCCGCTTTTACTTTGCAGACTCGGGCGCGATCGTGGCTCGAGCACCTCCCGAGGGCACCATCCGCAACTGAGGACCTGCGCGACGTCTTCGTCGGCAACTCCAGGGCACCCCCGGCCCGGCCAAGCACGACGTGGGACCTGCAAGGCAGCTAGCTGGGAAGGGGAGAGCCCGCGCCGCTACATCGCGCTCCTCCAAGCCGCAACAACCTCTCGGGCCCTCCACCGGTGATCATCAACATCCTTCACCTTCGGGCACTACCTCCGAGACCCCTGATCCACGAGCTCGGGCGTCCATAAGCCCGAACCGTAGAAGGAGCTCCTCGACCTCGCCCACGCGTCACGCCGAGGGAGAGGACGCCGTCGCCTCCGCACGGGCAAGGGCAAGCCGAAGGGCTACGCGAGGAGGCCTGGGATCGAACTCCCGCAGAAGGAAGAACAAGAAGAACAAGCGCCCCGCGACGACAACGACGATGACTTCGTAGCCGTTGCGACAAGTGCAAGGCCGGCGGCAAGGGTGGCAACCTCCTCTCCTCCCCCAAAAACCCCGGCGGGATGCTCGAGGAGCCGTGCCGGCACCACGAGGGGCAGTCAAGCACAAGATGAAGGATTTGCCGTCTCATGCGAAGCACGTGATGGGCACGCTGCGTGCGTGGTGGTGACAAAAGGCGACAACGACAGGACGCGAAACCGGCTCCCGGCGAGTTAAACGCCGACATGTACATCGAGGGCGGTGCCGTCAACGTCGTCTTGGCGGGGCCGCCCGGCTACGAGTCAAAGCGCCGATAAACTCACGCCGCGCCCCGCGGTCCTCTTCACCGAGCGCCTACCCCCGAAATACCTCAAGTGGTCGAGCTCGGCGATCACGCCGACAAGGCCGATCATCCCGACCACATCCCGCACCGGAAGGTACCGCTCGTCGTCGATCCATCATCGGCACCCATGCGCCCGGGAAGGTGCGATGGACGGCGGCAGCGCCTCAACCTCCCCTACATCCACGCGCTCCAAGCCCTTGGCATCCCCCAAGGCACGCCTCTCCGCCCGTCGCGAGCCAATCCACCGGGTGGTGCCGGGAAGCCGGATGCTCCAGCCTCGACGGATCGACCTCCCGTCATTTTCGGCACGGACAACTTCCTCAAGGAGGTCCCTCACGTTCGAGGTGCTCTCGTTTCGGCGCCGCTACCACGCCCGCTGTTGGGGGGGCGGCCGCTATCACGCGGTTCATGGCCGTCCCCAAACCACACCTACCTCAAGCTCAAGATCCCCATCCGGTCATCACCCGTCGACTCCACCTTCGAGGGCGCGCATTCAGCTCTGGTGTCCGCCTACCGCCCAATCACGGCAAGCGCCGCCGCAAAGATTGGCGAGATCTTTGCCCGATGGCGGCAGGCGCCGCCGATGACTCCCGGAGCTCAAAAAAGAGCGAGCACGAGCTCAACCGTCCGAGCCTCCATAAGGTGGCACGCACAAGCTCGTCCGCCGAGTTTAGAAGGTCACGGCACATTCGAGCCCGAGAAGGACGCCAAGGAGGTCACGGCCGACAAGGATGGGCGCATTACTCTATGGGTTGAGCTCACCCCAAATGGAAGCGAGCTCGTCGACTTCCTCCGCGCGAACCTCGATGTATTCGGCGTGGAGGGCCTCAGGATATACCCGACCATACCGAGGGAAGTCGCCGAGCACTCCTTGAACATCAAACCCGCTCGGCCGGTGAAGTAGGCCGAGACGTTTCGACGACGATCGACGCCGGGCAATCGCCGAGGAGATAGATAAGCTCTTAGCCGCTAGGTTTATCAAGGAGGTGTACCATCCCGGTGGATAGCCAACCCTGTACTAGTTAAGAAGAAGAATGGGAAATGGAGAATGTGTGTAATGCGATTACACGGGTCTCAACAAGGCATGCCCGAAGGATCCGTTTCCTTTGCCGCGCATCGACCAAATTGTTGACTCCACCTCCGGTGCGAGGCGCTCTGTTTTCTCGGCGCCTACTCCGGCTACCACCGGTCGCGATGAGCGAGCTCGATCAGGCTCGCTACCTCCTTCATCACTCCGTTTGGCGCGTGCATTGCGTAACAATGCCCGCCGGTTTGAAAAAGCCGGGCGCCACCTTCGGAGGTGCATGCGAAAAGTCTTCAAAGAGCTCCTCGAAAAGCTGCGTAGAAGCATATGTCGACGACATCGTTGTCAAGGCGAAGCGCTTCGAAAAGAGCTCATCCACGACCTCGAAAAGGTCTTTGCCAAGCTCGAGAACGCGGGGGTCAAGCTCAATCGGTAAAGTGTGTCTTCGGGGTCCCTCGAGGGAAGTTGCTTGGCTTCATCGTCTCGAGCGTGGCATGAGGCCAACCCCGAAAATTGCCGCCATAGCGAATATAGGGCCGATAAAAAATGTCAAGTCGCGTTACAGCGGCTCACGGGATGCCTAGCCGCGCTAAGTCGTTTTCATAGCCCGCTTCGGAGAACGAAGCCTCCCACTCTACAAGGCTGCTGAAAAATCGGGCGCTTTGCACGGACCGACGAGGGCACGGCAAGCTCTCGATTATTGCTTTAGCGGCCCCTTGCTAATCCGCCCGTACTTTCGTCGCGCCCGTGCCCAGCGAACCGATCCTCCTCTACATCTCGGCCACCTCGAAGGTGGTGAGCACCGCGCTCGTCGTCGAGAGGGAGGGGAGGAAGAACGCACGCGCTCAAGATGCGGCGTCCGGTGTACTTCATCGGTGAAGTCCTCCACGACACCAAGACCCGTTACACCGCGACTCAAAAAGCTCGTGTACGCGGCTGGCGATCACTGGCAAGCTCGGGCATTGCCGACTCCCATCCGGTCAAAGTCGTCTCCAAGTTCCCCTTGGTGAGGTCATCCGTAGCCCCGGGTTACGGGCGTATAACCAAGTGGGCTATTGAGCTCATGGGACCCGACATCACCTAAGCCCCCGAGGCGCCATAAAATCCAGGCTCGCGGTGATTCGCCGCGGAGTGGACCGAGGCTCGGCGGCCGCCCCAGCCCAACGACGTCAGCACGGACGCTGTACTTCGGCGGATCCGTAAAGAAGTATGGCGGCCGTCGGTTCGTCTTCATCTCTCCAAACAAGGTGCGCGCCAAGTACTCCATCCGCCTGCACTTCCGCGTCCAACAACGTGGCCGAGCACGAGGCTCTGGAACGGCGCATCGCGCGCAGAAAGCTCCTGCATCCGGCACCCCGAGATCCGGGCGACTCCGGCCGTCAGAACCAGTCATGAAGGAAGTCGACCGCGGTCAAACCGAAGATGATCGCCTACCACCAGAAGGTCCGAGAGCCAGGAGCACTTCCACCTGCTCGAGGTCAACCACATTCAATCGCCACCTCAACAACGACGCTGATGTTTCAACAAGGCCGATCGGATCACCCGAGTCCGCCCGGTTCATGCACGCAGCAACGCAAGCCATCGATACGACTCAAAGACCCCCTCGGCGACGGGCGAACTCGACCGCCGACGCCCCGAGCTCGGGCCCTATGGAGGTAGACGCTCCCGCAAGCCCGACCTCCCCAACGCTGAAGGCTTGCCTAGCCACGAGCTCACACCCAACCGGCTCGGGCCGATCGGCTTCGACAGCTGATGGCTCGGCTCGATGGCGGATCCCATCGCTTCCGATTAGTTCAAGGAAGGCAAGCTCCCCAGGGGCAAGAGGAACCAGGCGCCTGGGCGCGAAGGGCCAAGTCGCTTTCGCCTTGCCGGGGCAAGAGCTCTACCGGGCAGCCTCTCCTACACTCCGCCGTTGCATCACAGCAAGGAGAAGCTCATCGCAGGGAGATCCACTCCGGCGACGCGGCCAACATGCGGCGCCGCGAGCTCTGTTGGAAGTCGTCGCAGGCAGGGTTTTTCTTGGCCAACCGCCCGTCATGACGCCATCTCGAATCGTCCGTGCGCAAGGATGCGGTTCGCTTAGCGAGACCACACCTCCGGCCAAATCCTCGGGCGATCCCACCACTTGGCCATTCGCGTGTCCGGGGCCTCGATATGGGCGGGACCTTCAAGAGGACAGCCGGGGCTACCACTCCTTGTCGCCATCGACCAGTTCTCGAAGTGGATCGAGGTCATGCCCATCGTCACGATGCCAGCGCCGAGGAGACGATCAAGTTCTTCACCGGCATCATCCACGCTTTAGGTCCCGAACTCCATCATCACCGACAACGGCCTGCGAACTTCGTGGGAGAGGTCTTCATCGACTGGTGCGGCGATCCGCGGCATCAGCGTCGACACGTCCTCGGGCGATCACCGAGGACCAGCGGCCAAGTAAAAACAGACTAACGGCGCATGATCCTGCGGTAAAGTCTGCGCATCTTCAAGAGGCTCGAAAAATAAGCCCCGCCCGTTGGCTCGCCGAGCTCCGTCGGTCGTATGGAGTCTCCGCACAACGCCAAGCGAGGGCCACGGGGCCCGACGCCCGTTCTTCCCGTCTTCGGATCGAGGCTGTGCTCCCCACCGACCTTAGTATGGTTCGCCCCGCGTCCCAAGCCTTCAACGAGCACAATAATCAAGCGCTGCTTTCGAAGACGCTGCCGATCCAGCTCGATGAAGCTTCGGGACATCGCCCTCATCCACTCCGCCGAAGTACCTGCCCGGTCCATGAGGCGCTACCACGACCGCCACGTCCCGAGGGCGAGCTTTCAGCGTCGGCGACTTCGTCTTGCGGCGAGTCGAGCTTCGAAAGACAAGCACAAGCTCTCGGCGCCGTGGGAAGGGCCCTTCACCATCGACCAAGTGCTAAGGCCGAACGCATTACAAACTCAAGGACCATCAAGGCCGAGTCCTCACCAACGCATGGAACATCGAACGGCTACGTCGCTTCTTCCCTAAATGTATTTTCAAAATGTTGTAGCTATAAGAGCTCAATAAAGGCACAAATTCGATGCAAAAATATGTGCAAGCATTTCGAATTTTTCCTTAGCACATCGAGCAACGGCGGCCTCCGCGCCTTCGAAGACCCGCCCTTGCTCGGGGCTACAAGGAGGCGGGGTGCACACCCCACGTTTTAACGCACCGATTTTTTCGCAAAACTTACAAGTTTAGAGCTCGGCGACGAGCTCAAACTTCACGAACTTACACTCTCTCCTCTTAGCCTGGACAATGTTCGAAATGACTAAGTCGCAGCTCATCGCATTAGAGCATGGCGCGACTGCCTAACGACCTCCCGCGCCCCTGCGGCCAGCGAGGAATGGCCCGCCATCCAGCTCTCGAATCATGAGCTCACGGAAGTCGAAGTAGAAACAGAACACGCGATATAAGAGGAAAGATGACTTTCGTTAACACATGAGTTGCCATAAGTTTTTACAATTTGCCTGACTCACGAGGACTTCGCGAGCCGCAACTAAAAAGGGCCGAGCCTCGGAGTCCCTATCCTTGCGCAGGCGGGTCTTGGTCCATCGGCCGCGAGGGGGCGTCCCAGCCTTCCTCCTCCTCAACGGGCTCTTGATTGCGCTCCGTCTCCACCGGCAGGGGCTCGAACACCTCAGCTCCTCGGCGGGCAGCGAAGAGCTCAGCAGAGCAGCTCCGCGGTGGCGACCTCAGCAGCAGCGGCCTTCCGATCGGTGTCAGCATCATCAACGCCCGGCGCCCCCCGTCTTCACGATGTTGACCTCGAATTTGGGGTAGTGGGTGAAGACGACGCCGATCGCCTTGTGCACCACGCGGCCCGCGTCCTCCGTCACTTTACGTGGGATCGCCGACACCCGCTGGTCCGGGTCCTCCACATCTTCCACCCCGAGGACATCGCAGACGCCCTCGACCGGGCGACACAAGGCCTCATTAGGCGCGCTCAGCCTCTCTCGCCTCCACCGCGCCCTTAGAAGACACCTTGAAGCTCCCCGAGCCTTTCCTCGCGCTGACGAGGTCGCCGGGTGCGGCGCTTCCAGTCCGCCTCCTTCTCCCCCAGCCTTGGCCTGCGTGTGCTTCAGAGGGAGGCTTCAGGCGGCGAGCTCCCGACTCCTCGTCCCTGGGCCTCCCGCGCCGCCTTCGTAGATTTCTGCTTCTCCGCAAACAAAGGGGCACAGATTAGACACGAGCCACAAGGCCTTTGGGATGCAAAAGAAGAGGCAGCCGCCCGCTTACTCCACGGCTCGTCAGAGCTCTTGCTCGTTGTACCCCGTAGCTCATAATTCTCGGCTTCAAACCGAACCCGCTCCGCCTCCGAGGCGCGAGATGCACCACAACTCGGAAGCTTCGCGGTCGTAGGCTGAAGTCCCGCCTGACGAGGGATGGTCGGCCTCGAACGCCAAACAAGCAAGACGAGAAAGACAAGGGCATGAGCACTCACCCTCGAGCTCGGCGTCGCGGTGGCGGGTTGCTCGGGCAAGCTCGTCCTTGTCCTTCCGCAGGGACTCGCTCTCCAGCTCAAGCGCCCGAGCGCTCAAGCTCCTTGTTGTCGAAGCTTGACGAGAGAGGGAGTCGAGCTCCTCCTGCATCTTCTCGCGCTGCCGCTTGTGAGCGAAGTTTGAGCTCCTCCTCCCCGGGTCGCCTCTGCTCAGCCGCGGCCTCCACCCTCACCCAGGGCCTCCTGGGTAGCCCGCTCCTCCCGCTCCACGAATGAGGTTGGCCGCCTCCTCCGCCCAGGCCTCCCGGGAAGCCGGCGCGGAGTCGCGAGCCAAGCTCATCGCACATCTCCTCGCCGCAAGTCGTCGGCGCCCGCGAAACCGCCGGCCCTCGGGGAGGTCTTTGTCGCGGTTGTATCCCCGATGGCCTCCCCTACGCCCCTGCGAGCCACAAACGGTTAAACAAGAGAGAAGGCACGAAACGAAGCCCCGACTACCGTAACGACGACAAACCTCGGAAGACGACGGGCGCACTTCTCGCCCGGCCCGATGGTCGGCGACTCCGCCTCCTCCAACACCGGCGACGGCGGCGGCGACCCGAAAGCATAGGCCGGAGGGACAACGATAAACCGCGCCCGGTGGAGGGACACTCGTCGCGCGACAACAAGACGGATACCCGGCACCGTCGACTTCGATCGCCCCCCACGGCAAGGAATCCACCACCTCGACGCGGCGGCGGCGTTCAGGAGTAAGGCGGCGCCTTCCGACGGCCTCGTCTTCCAAGCCCTCATCGCCGGTCCCGCGCCGTCCTTCCCGCCGCGCCAAGCGTCCTCGGCGTCGGAGATCTCGACGACCCCTCGGCCGAGGTTGGGCCCCGACTCCGCTGGGTCTCCTCGACGCGCTCCTCCGGTGGCCCGGCCTCCTCCCGGAATCGCCTTCTCCATCTCCGTCGCCGCCGACGAGCTCCTCGCGGCCAGCGCGACGCCCCCGAGGCCGCCTGGCTGAAGCTCCCTCGACCGAAGCTCAAAGACCGCGGTCCTCAACGCCGCCCACGGGGACGGTCGGCGCCGAGGAGGAGTCTAGAGCACGAGAGGCCCTCGAAAACCGCGGCGGTGGTCGACAATGCCCCCTTGAAGGGGAACGGCGTCATCATCTTGAGCCGCCCCCCCCTCGCTCGGCTCACCGTCCCCGCTCCGACGCCGAGCTCGTCACCACCGCTCCGAGCTCGCCAGGCCGTGGTGAACCCACCGGCGTCGAGCTCATGGTCAACTGGGCGCCATCGAGCTCGTCATCTTTAAGCCCGAGCCCGCTTCGGTCGGGCTCGGCGCGCATCCGGCTTCAGGCGCTTATCGGGGTACGCCATCGCCGCCCTAAGCACAGCCAGCCGGTCGGCGCCGTGATCAATCACTTCTGACCAACGATGACATGAAGGGCGGAGAGCTTACCCGACGGCCACCCTCTTCTCGTCTCTTCTTCTTCGCGCCTCGGCCGGCCGGAGCCCGGACGCCCCGACCGGCACCCGACCTGCGTCGGGGCTTAGGCGCTAGGGGCGAGCCGAGAGGTCGCCTGGCTTAGCCGCCGCGCCCAAGGCCACCACCGGTTGTGGGGGGCTCGCGGCCCCGATGAGGTCCCGCCTCGCCCTCGTCGAGAGCGCCGTCGACGTCCGAGGGCCTGCCCCGCTGGCTCGACGCCCGGCCCCGTCTCCTCGACGGCCTGCTCGCCGCCACCACCGGACGACCCCGCCTCCTCCTCGTACCGAACGAGGGCCTGCTGAACGCCGGCAGGGATCCGCCCCGCCTCCGCGGGGGAGGAGGTTGGGAACCAAAAGGGCGCACCACGCCAACCTCTGAGCTCGAGCTCGTAAGAGGGGCTCAAAACAGCAAAGAACGAGCTAAGACAAGGCGGCGAGCACTTACCAGCCGCGGAGGTCTCGGGTTCAGGGAGGATCCGGGGAGCTCCCGGCGCCCCTCGCTCCGTCCTCGTCCACCTGCTTCATCAAAACTCCACCTGGTCGACGGTGAGACCAGGGGCGTTCGCCATCCCCACGAATGGGGCCTTCTCCTTCTCCATCTCCCATATCCGAGAGCTCGACGCTGGAGGGGCACCACCGCCTTGCAGAGCCGGGCCTCGATGATATGGTTCATCGTCGACCCGGCGTCCGGGGCACCTTGATCTTGCCCACGGCCGCCTCCACGTCCTCCACCATGTTGTCGTGCGCGGCCCTCGCGCCCGCGGCTGACTCCCCGCCGAGAAAGTGCGGCGGTTATGCCGTGACGGGTAGGAGAGGTCGTTCTTGAGGTAGAACCACTCCTCCCTCCAACCGGGGTTGGCAGACGGGAAGTCGTCACTCCGGAAGGACTCCGGACCTTCCCCCCGCGCAGCTGCATCGGCACGCATGCGATCGGGGGCCGGCCGCCCGCCCCCTTCAGGCACGGATCTTACCGATGGACGTGGTGCTTGAAGAGCTCCCGCTTGGGAGGGATCCCCAACCATCCCCTCACAGCATCGTGAAGACGTAGAGGAGAAGCACCCCGTTCGGCGTGAGGTGCCGGCTCGATGCCCCAAGACGTGATGAGCCGCCTGAAGAAGTCGCCCACGCAGGCATTCCGAGCCCGCGCTCGTGGAAGGTGACGAAGGCGAGACGATGTACCCCTCCGGCGGCCGGGCACCTCGTGGGATGCCGCCGGGATAATCCACTCCTCTGCCGCCGTCCGCGGAACGGCAGCCCATCGACGGTGCTGCATCGCCGATCTTCCCCACCGTCGCCGTCGAACGCGACCACGCCCATCTCTCAATCACCCGGAATGAGCCGGCGGCGGCGGGGAGGTGGAAGATCGGATCTACGAGGTGGGCAGCGGCGATTGAACTCTCTCTCTCTCTCTCTCTCTCTTTTCTGTGCGTGGAGGAAGGCAAGAGATGGGAAGGTAAATCCGCTCCCAATCTCCTCCCCTATTCGATGCGGCGGGCGACGAGAAGAAACCGCCAGGGACCCACCACGCACCACGTCCACCGCAACCGACGCCGCGAGATCGACGCCTTTAGCGACACCCGCGGAAGCGAACGGCCGCGGCATTTAATGGGGCAACCCCCACCAATCGGTAAAAATCCCAACGGTAAGATCTCAACGGTTATTTTTTTACACAACGGGTAAAATCCAAGAGCGCGGCGCAACGGTCGATTTGCCGAGCTCAGAAAAACAGAGCTCGCGACGCGAGCTCATCGCCTCAGGTTCGGAGGCCGGCTCCAGCCGAGAGCCGAGGCCGCCCCCCGGGACATCACGGCGAGGCGCCATGGGAAAGCGGCGCCGACGGCCCACGCCTCGAGCTCCCGAAAGGGCTCGGGGGCTTAAAACGCGCGTCCGGGTCGGCGAGGCCCACGATCGACCCGAGCTATCCTTGACGACGAGGCGTCTCGCCCCGGACATCGCTCGGGGCTCGAATTGCGGAAGCTGAGTCCTCGAACTTGAGGTTGACCCACCACCGGTCGAACGAACGAGCGACGAGCTCGAGCCTCACCCGACTATCCGATGGCGGCTCCCCGAGCACTCGATCTCGACCAACGTGGCAAGATTGAGCTCGAGCTCATCACCCCCGCGAGGATCGCAAGAGGAATGGGTCGACGAGCCCACGAAACTCTAAAGCCTCCGCGAGAACTCATTGTTCCTCACGGGCCCTCGAAACTACTCTCGCGGTGCCAAGGCTGGCGCCCACCCGCCAAACATCAATTCCACAACAAGGGCTGCCTCCACGACGAAAGCCACCGGCGCAGATAGCATCCGGGAGAGACCCCATCTCTCCCAAACGCCGGGGCTACCGTGGGGATCGATATTTAAGGATACCCATGAGCGAGCCCTTGTCTCTGGGCATGACCACCGAACGAGACATCCCGTCGTGGTTGTGGCCCCCGCCGTGCACCGAGCTCTCCACGCATGGACATCTCTCCGCCGGCCAAGCGCTCAAATGAGCTCCTCGAAGACCCATCGCTCCGCACCACCCGAGGTCTCCAGACCCAGCTCCTCGGGCCTCCGGCGCGCCCCGACTCGCCCCGGACCTCTTTCCGCGCCCGCCGAGCCCCCGCGACGCAGCACCGCAGAGATGGCCACGAAGAGCTCGCCGCCCGCCTTCCCGAAGAAGCTCCGGCGGCACGGAGTTGGTCAACGACTTCGACAAACCCAACCACTCGACGGACGCCGGTAGCCACGCAGAGCTGCCGCCCCACGGAGGTCATCGACCGCCGCCATACCCCGGGCTTGGCTTCTCCAACAAACAAAGGCAAACATACGGGTACCACTCTCCCATCGACGGTGTGGGCACGCCCATACCGAGAAGACGCCTTCCAACTACGATTAGAGACGAGTGGCGACGCCTCGACCACCGCCCAAACCCCCGATTCCCGCGTGCTTACGGCGACCAATTTCAGCATCCAAAGCACCCGGAGCTCGAAGGAAGCTCTCGTCCGCGCACCGAGAGCTCACCGAGAGAGCTCTTTTCTTGCATCCAACACTTTCTGCTCATGTATTTTCACTTTCTTTAAGTCCTCAACTCGATGAGAGCTCTCAAGCCTCGCCCCTTTACGACTATAAAAGGGGAGGCGGCCCTCCTGCTGAGGCAAGGTTCAAGATTTCAACATCCAAACCTCGCACCTCGCACACTGATATTGGCACTAGCCTCAATCATAGAGACTTGGGAGCCCCTCTCCCTCTCTCGCCTTGCTTGTACTAGCCCCGGGTATGAGCATCCGAGCTGATAGTGATCACACCGACTAGGGAGCCCAATTTGCCTAACCAAGATAAATCTTTAAGGCCATTGTTCTAGAGCTAGCCATCTGAGCACGACATAGCCCATATTCTTTGTGGCGGTGGTATTAGACCACGACAGCTAGTATACATAAATAAACGATGCTATATATACATAAATAAACGATGCTATTCTTTCTTTAGTACTTGTGGAGTTCATATATACATAAATAAACGATGTTATTCTTTCTTTAGTACTTGTGGAGTTCATATATACATAAATAAACGATGTTATTCTTCTTTCTTTAGTAGTTGTGGAGGACGTACCAATCTACAATATGGCGTATAGAGGCGAGTGAATGCATAATGCACTTTTTGAAAAAAAAAAAATGAAAACATGTTTCGAAGTTTGGTTTAGGGGAATTAGTTTTCTAAACGATCACAGTTTCTTTAACAAAAATCACCCGATCCTTTTATAGGAAAAAAAATATAGTAATCTCCAGCAGTCCATTTGTTCATAGAACTTCACAATCCAACCCAGTCTCAGTTCAGAACTCTAAATATGCACTGAATGCAGTAGATCCTTGGAGAATGGAGTTTCATTGTCTGCTGGCAGCTTTAGAATTTAGAAACCGCAATCCCCACTAAAACAAAGCAGTCAGAATGCTTTCTGCTAAAATTCCACAGCCGCATCCAAGCTTTTCACTGAAGGATACAAAGGACAACATTTAGAACCTTTTTCCTCAACCGGTGAAGCCGTCAAACACTAACCTAGAAGGTATTCAAAAAATCACATTGCCCCCAGTCCCCAGAGTCTCGTGAAAGCAAAAGCCTGAAGTAACAGATGCCCTTAGTCACATAAATGCCGCTCTGTACTTCTCTACAGTTCCTCAAACCCAATGTCCTCTGATGATTAACGTATAGGTCACCTGAAATGCAATGAGATATTGAGATTAGTAGTGTCACTACCAATTTGCATTGTGAAGGCAAAAACAACTCATACAAATTAGATCATGCAGTGGATTTTGGGTACAAAATGCTATTCTATATCTTATGCAGACTGGAAATCATGGGACAACTCACAACTGTGATACATCAATCACTGTGAACAACACATTAGAAAATATTCCTTAACATTCTTGTTTTACTCCCATTTGTAGCATGAATAGTGAATGCTGCAGGCAAAGTGCATAAATAATACACACAGTAATTTCCCTAAACCATCAATGCTAGCTTCCAAAAGAGAAAAACAGATCGAACACAAACATATCTTTAATGCTGCCCAAGAAACTTACTAATAATACTATAATAGCATATCTTCAAACAAGCATCAGAGATCCTGGTCATCTAGTGCTAGTACTGCAATCCTTATTCAATTTTTAAATAAATATTATAAAACCAAAAAGGTTTTACAACAACACACGTACACACACAAAGAGAATTCACTGTATTTTAACCAACCCCATCCCAGCACTGAGGCATGAATCATCATCCTCTGCTCCAGTTGGCCACATTTATACCCTTCTTCATGTATATGGTCTATAAAACAGCAAGTCGTGTTTAATGATAATATATTGTTTGAGCGAGGGAAGAAACATTTTAGCATACCAAACGTCATCTAGCCTGTCTAACAACCTTGAATAGGATTCACAGAATTGCCATTCTATGAGAAAAGCTTAGGTATAACTTCAATTTGCTTTGTACAAAGCAAAAGCGAAATAGAATAAAACAATAATGTCACCATAGCACCTGAGGCGCACAGCCAACTTCTCACCCCTGCTGCCCAAAATATGCTCTTCATCATCTAAGCCCCACTAATGACTGTGGATAGCCCATGATGAAAAAACTAGGTTTACCCTATGTCATGCAGCCAGTCTATCAAGAATGAACCTCTAACTTGCAGAGCTGCCATGACATGACAAAATTCAGGAAATAACTTCAGTATGGTTTGTACAGAGCCAAATAAAAATATAGGTGCAAAATTTGGGTCTTGAGAGGAAACCAACAGCAGAGCCATCATTGCACACGGGCACCAAGGCCAACTGAAAATCAAATCGCCACACATCTAATGGTCATGAAGTCTAATTTGCAGAACTTCTATCCAAAGGCATATAACTAACTTCACTTTGGTTTTATATGAAGTCAAATAAAAAAAAATCTTGCTAACAAATTTGGCTCCAAAAAACAGCAGCATTTCCAGAATTCCACTTCAGTATTATACAGACAATTTCAAACACTAGCCAATTTCAAAAACTAAAAAATACAAGGAAATGACAGTACAAAGTCCACCTAAATACAGTAGAAAGAGCACAGAAACTACTCAATATATTACCACCCTTTTTAGTCCACTATACATGTATACTTATCTAGCTAGATGGAATTTCAGAACTAGAACACTGCCCTTCATTAGATGCTAACAAATGCAATGATAAAGATGTTCATACCAAAATGGGAAGAAGTTGCAAGAATGAATTATGAGGATGCCAAACCTGAGAAGAGATTCTTTACAGCACTGGTTACCAGAACATGCCTTAGCTCTTTCTCTTTCCCTTTGTCATGTCGTCAAGGAGCTCCCACTGGTGTTCTCCAGCGCAGCTAGAAGCATAAGCAGCAGCAAGACCTGGGACACTCATCTCGTGAGGGTGCACATGTTTACCCAGAAGATTATCATGGCCCATCAATGCAATAGAACCGAAGCTTAAACTAGAAGTCATCAATCCCCTGTCCTTGAGAAATTTCATCAAGTAATACCGCGGCAACAACCGACGCTCCACGCTACACAATAGCAACACTGGCCGAAACACAATGTCTGGCATCTGCAACCCAACATCAGCCATTAGGAAATCCAAGCTTTTATGAACCCTTTCCGGGCCTAAGGTCAGAATATTCGGCGCCTTCCTCACTGCTGATGCTATATCATCCCTCGACCACCCAAGCTTCTCAAACAGCTGTATATTACTGTCGAGCTTCTCACGGTTGAGGATCGCAAACCTCATGAACGCGCTGGGGAACACCCAAGAGCCCTGCTGGATTCCAAACTCGGCAACGAGTGCCAAAGTTTCCTGGAGGTGCTTAGTGCTCCTGACAAGTATCCGGGACAAGAAAGTGTTGGGAATATCGGAAATCTCCAACCCGCATTGCTGAAGGAGGGCCAGGTTGGGCTTGGCAACCTTGTCGAGGTTGACGGTAAGGAGGCCGGCGTTCGTCTTGACGAACCGCAGGAGCTCATCGAAGGAGCCGAAGACCCCAAGCCAGAATTCGAAATTGCGGACGAGAGAGCGGCTGCGGCGGAACCGGGTCTGGACGGCGAGCACTACCTGGCCGACCTGGTGGCTCGACAGGCCGAGGCTGCGGAGCTCGGCGGCGCGGGGAGAGGGTCTTCCCCACGTCGGCGCAGAGGAGTTTGGGGTCTTTGGCGACGACGGTGGCCAGGTTGGTGCCGGAGATGTCGAGGTCGGCCAGGAAAGCGAGGACGGCGTCGGGCTTCGAGGGAGACCTGAGGCCGGGGATCATTTTGATGCCTTGAGGGCCTGCTCTCCGGAGAGGCCGCATCTGGCGACGAGGTAGTCGGGGACCCTGAAGGGGCTTCTCGCGGCGGCGGAACCGGAGAGGAAGCGATGGAGTGGGGCGATGCAGGAGGTGGAGCGGTGGGACGTGGGGAGTATATGTGGAAGGAGTAAATTTCGGAGGTGGAGCATAGCGTCGGGAGCTACCGGCAGCCGGCGGCCGGCGGCGGGAGGATTGCGGTGAGAATTGCGCCGTCAGCCTTAGACCCCAAACTGGAGGCCGAAGCATCAAATTTGGGCCGTAGCCCCCTCATGGCCGAAGCATCAAATTTGGGCCGTAGCCCCTCATGGCCTCATCCACATTTTTCATCGGAAAAAGTACTATTTTACTCCCCAACTATCATCGAAGTTTGAGATTCCTCCTCCAACCACAAAACCAGATAAAATTGCTCCTTGAACTATCAATACCATGCAGTTTACCTCCCCGCACACATTTCAAGCCGGTTTTGGCGTGCGTGCGCGAATGTGGCGGTGGTTTTGATGGATCCACATCATCCCGGCGTCACCTCTATAGAAAGCGAAAAGGGGTCGAGAACGCCAAAGCACATGCCATCGCGCGTCCGTCCAAGTGCTTGCGCGACTACAAGGTGCCGCTCCCGAACTCTCCTCGGCCGACGAGGCCCACCTCCTGGAGCTCTTGTGGCGGTCGGAGGTGGCGGCCATGCAAAGACAATCCGTGGACTTCGACAAAGTGACGGGTTGTGGTCCCGAGTAGATGGCGTCGAAAGCGGGATGCCGGGCGGTGATGTCGTCGTAGCCGCATCTCATCTGCAGAAAGAGCTTGTAGGGCGTGGGAGGAGCCCCAAGGAGGTCGGCCGGCGAGGTCGTCCGGTGTGCTCCGAGGCCCTCGGCTGCTGCGGGCGGCGGAGACCGCGACCACGAACACAAAGCCGCCGGCTCGTCGGCGTTTAACTCGCGCCTGCGATGTCGTCGATGAATGTCTACAACTATGGCATACTATTGCTTCAAATGTTTACTAGGAAAAGACCAACACACACAGTCACACTGAATTTGGTGAAGCCATGGGGCTCGCATGTATGTTCTAATGGCACTACCGAGACCCGGAGCGATGAACACAAACTCCTCCACCCAGCGACCCGAAGCGCCCCCAGCGACCCTTCGGCATGGGAGCGGGTTGGCCTCCCGCTGGATGGTGGGCCTTGGCGGCGATCGCACCATGTTGCGGTGCCGGATGCCACCACGCACGCGCGCCCCCGCGCCCCCACGTTAGTCCGAGGCAAATGACCGCCAACAAAGCGCCGGCCCGCTGGCGAGAGCCACCGCAGCATCCTCGTCTGCGGATGCACCTCCGCCCGCCGCAGGCCGGCGCCTCCTCCGATGGTCGCGCCCGCTCCATCGGGACCGTCATTTGTCGCGTGCGGACGCGACGCGCCGACGACCGTGGCCGGCTTACCTTTCCTACCCACGACGCGCCCACGACCGTCTCGCCTTCTCCGCCGATATGCCCGCCTCCTTGTAGCGGCGACGAGCTCGACACACGGGACGGAGAGGATGGATTCATGGGGTTCCCTTGCCGCCGGCCACGCCCGAAGCTCGCAACGCGCCCCCTCGTGCCATCGAGCTCTACGCGCCGCCATGGCACACGCGCGCAACGCCCACTGCGGTGACCTTCGCCTTAATGTGCCATGAAATATCCGACTTATCTTGCTTATCAAAACCGACCACGTCTGCATTATGTCACTAAAAACCAGCTTCAAATGCGTGTAGGGAGGAAAAGTGCACGGTATTTATAGTTCGAGGAGTAATTTTATCCGGTTTTTGCGGTTGGAGGAGGAATCTTAAACTTTGATGAAAGTTGAGGGAGGAAAATAGGACTTTTTCCTTTTTCATCACACTCAGGCCCAACTCTCGTTTCAGCCTCGCTTGTACGGCTATATTGGGGTATTAATGAAGGGAAATGAACAGCTATAAAGTTGCGGGTGTTACTTTTTTATAACATTTAAGGGGTTACTTTAACGTTTTTTCATAATGGTAAAATTGGATATTTTTTTAGAAAATAGAATAGATTTAATGGCTATTAATATTAGTGGATCTCAATTGATGGCCGGATCATTCGATTATTGTGAGAATTCTTTTAATTTATCTTTTTTTTTTAACGCGTCTCATGAGAATTAACGTGGAGGCTCGATTGGAGCCTCCAATTAGTAATAGTAAAATAAAATATCCAATTTAATAGACTTAGTAAGACTACCTCCAACAGGAGGTAAATATGAGACCCTTTTGGTAGTACGAGTCACGCATGGTAGATGCATCACGGACCTAAGCTTACCCGTTCAAACAACAAACCCAAAAAAAGCATGCTCCTCTTCCACCTCCCTTGCCTCTACCTCCCCTGCTCTTTTTCGACCTCCACGTTGGTGGTCGCCTCCTTCTCCCTCCTCGCCCCCGCAGGCGTCGCCGCCTTCCCACCCGTGTCGACCAACGGCACCCGCCACCGCGCTTGGACGGAGCTGCCTTCCTCCGCCCCTTTGGGGGCTGAGCCGCCGTTCTTCGCGGCGCGGGCCGGAGCCGCCTTCCTCCACCGCGTCTCGTCACCGCATGCGGCGTCGGTCATCGCGTCCGGCCGCGGCACCCGGTCGCTTCGTGCATTTGCATGCGATTTGAGCTCTGCGGAATCGACCGGGCGCTAGTGACCGGAGTGTCCGGTCGGCCCGACTTCAGCGTCCGGTCGACATCACGACGAGCCATGTCCGTACAATCGAACCGATTTCTTTCCTAATCGTGTTTGGGTCGGTTTTTGGAGATTGGAAACATCCAAGGACAGTTTCCTAAAAGGATAAGACCACCCTCCTCTACATAATAAAGAGGTTCATAGCGATTTGATCCCATCTACAACAAATCGTCATACACAAACCCTACCTCTACTTTTTACCTCTTCAAAACCCTAACCCTGCTATTCGACGACGTTCTCGACGAATTTCGCCAGCGTTCTAGGTGGCCTTGCCGACCCTAGGACATCCTTTGTGTGCGCCCTCCCGACGGATCCTTCCGGAGGTCGTTCCAAAGCTCTCACGGTCAAGATCACGCTCTACATCGCCCCTACCGAACCCTAGATCAGTTTGGGTGATTACGTGGTGAGTCTTGCTGCGCTTTTCAGGTTGATCACAGCCTCGTGAGCGTCCAAGGCCCTCTTGGTGTGTTGGTGCCCTAATCCGCATCAACAGTACTAGCGATAGATGCTTCCATGAAACCAACAACGAGATTGATGTCCCGGCCAGTGCAAACGAGATTGGTGTTTGCTACTTGGACTGTGGCTGCGGAGAGCTAACAACGAGAAGCAGCATCCCGTTCGGGAGCTGTCCCATCCATGACAAGATAGCTTGTCCCAGTGCAACTTGCGAGGCGGACGCCATTGACGTCTTCTGAGACCTGAGCGCAGCGTACCCAGGACCCAGCTGCTCGCCAAATTCGAGTACAACCAGTGGCGGAGCTGAAGGGGCTGGCAGGGGCCATTGCCCCCTAACATTTCCAAACAAAATTTTTTAATAGTATAAATCTATGATTTTTATTTATATTAGCATGGAGCATATAACAAAAAAATTGTCACATATGCCTTTTAATATCTTATACATAATTAAATCATACAAAACACAATTAGATATATAATATTACGAAGCACATTTGAAGGACTGAAACATGGATATCAAAGTTTACTTAAATCATCTCAGATGTCTTATTGTTATGGGGTTATTGTCTACCACTAAAAAATAGCATTTTTGGTCCAAGAGTATATATAAAAATGCAAGTACTCGTGTCAAGTCGATTAATTAATCTAGATAGTCACCATGAAAAAAATCTAACCTAACTTCGTTGTGCTCATTTTTTATAAGTTAAATTTGCTCGGCCCCCCCTTATGAATAATTTCTGGCTCCGCCACTGAGTACAACTACTACGGCAGCTACCGCACGAACCCCCAACAAGCCGAGAGGACAAGTCCGCCGCCACCACCATGTCTGAATCCTGCACGGACGGACGCCGTGGTGCCGAAAACGACGCGACGCAAATGCATGGGGAAGGGGAACGAAGGGAATAATGAGGACATGGTGACGGTTAACGTTGCCGTCGTCGACGACGTGGAGACCGTGTCGCCGTCCTAAAGCCCATCTAATTATGATATAGAGGGAATACAAACTAAGACCATGATTGGCTTTGCAGAACAGTACAATAGATACAGGAGTTTCTAATCACATGCATCTTAATCAAATCAAATTTTTGAAATGGGGATGCAGACTGCACAATAGCTACGACATAGGCCAATGCAGGAGTCGCAGTACGATAGATGCTTACTTTCATAAAAACTAAGAATATTATAAAATGAAATTGTGTGTCACGTCAAATAGCTCTAAGGGCAGCGTGCTAATATCAGCACGTACAGCTATCTGAAGAGATTAATTGGATACGCAGACTGCGCAAACCAGATAAAGTTTTTTTTTTTTTTTTTAAGAGCACGCCTAGGCGCGTTTTTCATTAAGCGACGAGTTTTACAAATAATGGTTGATCGGTAACATGGATTACCGGCATCACCACCCCTACTTCTCTTGGATCTTACAATAGTGATTACATTGGATCAAATTTGCGACATGAAGGAAACAAAGAAAGCAAGCCGTAGCGAAGGCTAACATGTCTCCTCTTCTTCAATCCCGGCCAAGTTGAGCTCCATGGCGAAAAGATCAAGACCACCGGCTAGCAAGGCTTCAAAGCAACTCTTCTTTTTTTTCCGTCATCTTCCCCTTGAATGCGGCCACAAAATTGTGTCCGATTTACGAGTCCACGACATCATCAACAACCTTCTCGCCAAGCTTACGGGCAACACCTTCCGTGCTTGCACAGTTACATTGGCGGCACGTGGTTGAGCTGCAATGCGTCCACTCCTCCTCGGAGAGGAACCGACCCCGCGTCGTGCGGGAGCGGCGCAGCCTAGGTCCAGCCTTGATTAGAGGAGTGTCGAGGGTGATGCAAATCCCCGCCTCGATCTCCTCCCGGGCGGAACAACGTCACTTGCTCATCAACGAGGTTCGGAGGAAGGCGGGCTCGGCGGCGCTATCGATGTCCACCGATGCACCGAGGCCTGTGATCTCCCCTTCCTCGACGTCCTTGAGCTCACCGCGGTCGGCGGTAGAGACCGCGTCGAGGTCCGGCTCAACACGCCCTCCTCGGTCCAGCCAGGCACATATCAACCGATGTGTGCTCCCGCAAAATAGAGAAGTGAAGCACCTCCTCCCGAAATGCGCGAGGCTCAGCAGCCAGAGGGGGGCTACGAACTCGGCCTCGACCAAGTCGGACCACCGGTCCGTGGTAAGAGCAGGCCCAAAGGCGGCGGGCACCAAACGTAGGAGTGGCTGGAGGTGCAGCACCCACCCCCACTGTCCCACCAGTCAGCTATCGAGATGGCGGCGGAGTCTGGGAGCTACAAGCCATGAGCTCCACCCGGACGGACGGATCGTCCGCCATATCCCGACCAGCAAGTCCAGCATCCTGAGGCAGCGATAGCGTCAACGGATCCAACTTCGGTGTAGGCAGGAAACACAGTAGCAGTGGCGGTGGTGGTCGGGTCACAACACAGTTCTGGCTTCGCTTCGCCCGTCGCCGACGTCAGCGGCGATGACCCTGGACCGAGGTGTCCAACAGGACTCCACCAGCATCATCCAGAACAGCACTATCCACCACAGTCAAACCAGATAAAGTTTGAAGGTCATTATTAGCATTAGCATTATAAGATACAAACAACCATCATCCATCACTCATGACTCTAAGCAAACAAGTCCCACAGAGCAATGGTTCATCCAGTATACATGGGTGCAACAGAATCCCTTAGTCACCAACGCCTAGCTTAACCAAACAGAGGCAGTAGACAATTTAAATATGTTGTCAATTAAGGAACTTTGCATTCATAATTCAAGGTAGTAAAAGAACATTGTTGAGATCTACTGCTTGCCATCTGATGTTCATCAAAAAAATCTTTTTTTTTTTTACGAATATCAACAAATTCTTTAAGCCCCAACAAAACAATGCAATGGTTCATCCAGTATACATGACTTCGGTTATGTTTGCAACCATGCAATTACGTAAAGTTTAATCCAGTATCACATAAAAAGCCACGTATCAAGCAAAGATTAGAACCAGATTATAAATTGAATGCAAACCCAAGACAACCAAAAAAATTGAAGTGTGAAAGAAACCTTTCGTACTCAGCATATAGCTTCCATGGGTCAATCAACATTCCTTAAGCATATAGCAAGAGATAACAGCAGCTAAGGAAACAAAAACGAAAATTTATATACTTATTCCTTATACAATCACTAAACTTCCAGGTAAAATATATGATAGTCTTAGTACTTTAAGACAGTAGAAAGAATATAGGGGACCTACCGTCTACTTCAGCTGCGTAGGGGAGCAGAGTAGTGTTTGTTGGTCCGGGGATCCCTGCACAGGTGAGCAGCAAGCTCACCAGCACATCCACACACTAACTTTGGCTAGAGGTAGAAGAAGGGGTTGAGCTCAAGCACACATACAGCACAAGCACCAGAGTTGGCCAGAACTCTGCTCTTTTAGTTGTGGTAACTGAACTAAAAACTTACATTACCAGAGATACATATATATACACAGAGAGGTAGGTTCAGTTTGTGTATGAACTGAAACCAGGGAAGGTGGGCTGCTGAAATGCAGTCTAACTCTACTGTCCTAGTAGTAGGATAAGCCTGCCATATTTACTAGCTTTGGGAGGGACACAATGGCCTACCAAAATTCTGTGTCCTCACTACTTCTAATCTAAGCCTGCCATATTTACTAGCTAAGGGACACAATGGACTACCAAAATTCTGTGTCCTCACTACTTCTAATCTAGCGTTCCCACTGCAGCTTGACTACTATTCAACTTTCAAAGTTGGTCTGCAGTTTCATATCTATTCTAGTGTTCTCACCAAGCTGCAGTCTTGACTGAAGACTTGTCTGCAGTTGGAGACTTCTCAGCGGCAAATTATTCAACAAGCAGGCCTGAAGCGTCTGCCCCAACTATGGCAAGCTCGCATATGGTACAAAGCTGCCCTTCGATGGAAGGAACAAACCGGGATCCACAATATGGGCAAGAAATATCCTTTTGGCCACGGTAGATAGGAACATATGTAGCGCCACAAACAACAAATGGATTTCTGAAGTCATAGTTCAGTTGGTGAGAATCATCCTTATCCTGGCAAGCTTGCAGCACCTGTCGAGCCTTCCTTGCTTGAACCTCTTGAGGGCTGTTCTCAAGAAGCATCCTTGCAAAGTGTGCTGCAGTAGCATAGTTTTTCTGCTTGAAGCAAAGAGCCATGGCGCTTGCAAGCACAAGCCTCATATGAATTTTCTGAAGCTTGCAGTTTGTGAAGTAAGCAGCCAACTCCTGTTGGCGGGTCACATCATCAAAAAAAAAAAAAAAAAAAAAAATCCTTTCTCTTGAGTTCCATCTTCAGACCAAGAATATACTCCCTCACTATTTCGATTAATTCCTTCACTTCATCAACTTCTCTCTGTGAGTCTACAACGATTACAGGAATGGTATGCAAGATGTTAAGGAACTGCCTCAGTGCTTCTGGAAACCTGCCCTCAGTTGTGGCTTTGTAGGCAGCCTTGAGTCTGCCTTCCATTTGTGAGAAACTGAAAATAAGTACAGGAGGGCCTCTTACATTAGGACTTGCAGACTCATTCCAACCTTTCTCTAAAGCAACAGATATAACCGGAGCAGCAGCAAGTGCACGCAGATATGAATGACTGCCCATATGCAGATCAAGAAACAAGGGCTTCAGAGGAGCAAAGTTCTTGATGCCTAACTGCCGGCTCAGCAACCTCATTGCTGTGTCAAAATTCCCTGCAGCTGCATGCTCCCCAGCCAGAGAAGATTTTTGTGTCCAGATTTGGCTGACAGGGATGCCTGCTGTTGGAGCAACAAATACAGCAGATCGAGCATTGCCAGCAGATCTTGCCGTCTCTGTATCAGGTGGAAGTTCCAGATCTTCCAGGTCCCAGCCACCTTCCTCACCGTCGTCCTCATTTGCTTCACCTTCCTCCGCATCAAAATAATCGCCACCATTTGCCACCACCTCACTTGCATCAACAATGTCCAAGTCCTCATCACCCCAGTCAGCACCAGAAGCTTCACCATCTTCCTCAAGCTCTGCCCTTCCAGTAGCATCCAGTCCACCTTCAAAAATATCACGCGTTACCCTCAGCAATGGCCAATCACCACAGGCTGTGAGAGGTGCAGGGGGAATCAGTAGCGAGTGTGATTTTCCTTCAGGCAGACAAGGAACATTCTTGCCTAAATCAGCAGCAATCCTCTCAGCAATTTCAGTGAGCCCATGAGTGAAGGCAAGAACATAAGCAAGAGGTAGCTGCCCAGCATTTTCCAAGATCTCAACTCTCTTCTTAGCATCCCCAAGATATAATGCATTGTGGAATTGTCCCATCAAATTATTATTCTGTCCAGCAATTTTGCACATGAAGCCCACCTTGTCCAAGTAACCAGTAATGAGATACAGAAAAGCAAGCCTCTCAAAATTTTTGGTTCGTTGGTATGCATATTCCACAATACCAACATTTCCTTGCCTCAGGGCTTTAATTCCCAACCTGTACCAGTGATCCTTGTCATCAATCTCCTTTGCAGAAGCAACTGCAATTTGAATGTTACCACTCTCAAGAGCTAAGTTAAATCTGGTCTTCTCAGCCTGCCCACACAGCTGGGAGTTCTTAATTATACTCATGACATGATCATAGTGTTTTCTGAGAAGGGCGAGCTTCAAAATGTACTCTGATGCATCAACTGCAATCAGCTTGTTCTTTCCATCACGATCTAGGCAGAAAATGTTGTTCCCAACAACCCTTGTCACGTAAATAGGAACATCAAGGGTTTTTATGATCCCACTGTCTCCATTGGGAAGGCAGTATTTCATATGGTTCAGTGTAGTGTAGATGAACACGCCATTCTCATCCCAGGCACCACTTTTCACACGGGTTTCATGCAGTGTGCATTGATGGACAAGCTTCTTGCTGGCTATAACCACAGCATGCTTGCTCAGGAGTGCAACAGATTCCATATCATTGGACCAAACAACATATTTGACAGCCGGTGTCTGTAGCTCACCGAGAACTAGCCTTGGCTGAAGATCAAAGATGGCCACCCGGTCTTCAGCCTTGCATAGCAAGTTACCTGTCCCAGCATAATATATTGCATCCGTCGCAATAGGAAGGGGGTTTTTCTTCATGATTTCATTCTTCAGATTCTTCACCAAAACTTGATTGCTACTCCTCTCAAGGACCGCAAACCTGCTGTGCGCCACAAAAACAGCAGAACCACCAGCTCCCTTCTTTGCCTGTAGCACGTCATCATACCTGCCAGCAGGATTCTTGGGAACAATATAGAGTTCATATGAACCCCCATCAGCATCAGAGCAAATCAAGACAGCATTTTTCGGTTGGACTATACGATAGTGTCCTGGGTGACTGGTTCAATCTGACTGATTCTCTTATTGGAGCCAATTGAACTTCCTTCTGTGTGGAGTATTCAAAGAACATGAGGAACCAGCCCTTCACATAGAAAACTGTGTCACCACTAACACAGAAGGCCGGGCGTTCCCTCTCTAATTTGAACACAATCATCCCACTGTCATGACCAGCAGCAAGAAGGTTCATTTCAGGGTGAGCAGCAAGGGTCCAGAAACGGTCATGTTCCCGCCTAAATGTCTGAATGCCAGTTTTCTTTGCGGTATCCCAGATGCGAATGCTTTTGTCTTCTGAGCTAGACACGATGATGCCTTGCTTCGCATGGAACAACACACAAGACACATTATACATGTGGCCCCTCAATGTATCAACTTCCCAAGCCTTGGTGCCTGTCCATAAAGAGCAGATACAAATTATTGCTTTTAAAATATTCCTTTGTAAGAATGAATACAGTTTTTCTTTATACATGTACTAGTTCACCAACCCGTGCTCCCCGCACGGGTTAGAATCTTAAGAGATAACTAAAACGAATTACTTTTGTATAATTTTGTTGAAACATTTGCTTAAACTATGGTAAAACTAAATTTTGATTCTTCTCCCCGAATTGAAAGCTTATTCATTCCTCAGATAGTTATTATTTACAATGTTGATTAAAGTCTATCGAATTGATGTCCAAATGTTTTAAGAATTTTATGAATATCTTTCGTATTTCTACTATTTTCATGTTTTACAATTTTGTGATTAATATTATTTTAGCACCTTATGTATCAAGTTCAAATATAAATAAAGTTAAAGTTTATAAACTCTTATTTTTCCTTTTACGTGATATCATTAAAATCTATACTTACCCTTTAACTATATATTTCTTGCGTGTATTAGTTTGAAATTCTAATGCTTATTGTATTATTCATTCTTTTGTATTTTATTTTATTTTATTTTTTTATTTAAAGAATATATTAGGTCCTAGGCCACCCTGTTAGTTTTGACAATGTCATAATAGTTGTTTTTGCATGCACCATGGCACTCAAGATTTTTGATTTATTGTATCATATTAGTATATTTTTTATTAATATAATAATTCTTAAAATTAAGTTACTATATGATATAATGTTTCGATCAAAATGTTTAAATATTTTTCAAGATAACGACTCATAAAATTTATGAGCATGAATGTTAATATAAATTAAAATGTTGTGCAAGTGTCATTACTATGTGGTTTGCTAAGGATATATTTCCACGCTTGATAAGCCTACAAAAATATTTGTATACTCATGTATGTTTTATTGACTTATGCATGTTGAATTCTTGTTCGTAATAGCTTATATACAATTTATAGGTGGATTTGAGAGACTTTTGTTATTTTTCTATAACTGTTGAGAGGTGAATAATTTAGGTATGAATTATATAGATATATATTACTTTACATAATATTCAATAATGCCATTTATGAGTAATTTGAATGCAAACGTAGGCATTGAAACATTACCTTTCGTAATGACATAGATGGATAACTTATAAAAAAACTCTTATTGGATTAGTTTAATTTTGTTTTATAATTGAGGAAGTTTGATTTTTTGTTCCAAATAGGTTTTATTAGCAACTCCACATATCATGCTCTTTTTTTTTTAACAATAGGTAGCATGTAATTCGAGATAATAGAGTGACATTATTGAACTTGCAAACGGGCCTCTAGCGTAGTAGTGGGGGACCCTAATAGCAACCCAATATAATAGGTTGAAATCCCATGAGGATGAATTTCTACAGTACGGTAAAAAAAGGTTTGGGGGCTTCCTTGCCGATAGTTAAAAAAACATTATAAAAGCGTTACTATTAAGTGATTTAAAAACATATACCTAATGCTCAGTAAGGATTATATCACAATTTGCTATGCGAGAAGTAATCCAAGGACACTCCAATAAAAACTATACCTAATGGTCAATATAAGTATCGTCTCATGCACACGTATGCCAGCAGTAGATAAAAAAATAAATTGTAATTATTGGATCAAGCAAAAAATGGTCATACCTTTAGTCACCATGTGTTGTAGATGCCATGGATGCTAGACGCCATGGCAGCGGTGACCTACATGTTTCTGCCTTCCCTTTCTTGACATAGACTTTCTCGTAGTGCCCATAATGCCAGGCCCGACCTTCCTTCCATTCACTTGATGTGGTTGGATCAAATGACAGTTGTGGGTGCACGACCGGATGCGGGCTTCCTCCATGCATATATTGTGCTCTACATAAATAGTCATCTCATTTAAGAACGGATAAGTTCCAACGGACGACACAGCCCATACGATGATCCATGGGAGTTTCAAACGTTAATAGATGACGGAGGTGTTGATCATAAAAAAAGCTGCTAAGCGCATCGTCCAATCAATCTTCCACCAGCCCATGTTGTATTTGATGTTCCTGATAAATTCGTCCAATCAATCTTCCACCAGCATGCTCTGTACAACATTGACAAAGAGCTGAGGCCTAACTTTCTCCATGTAGCCAGCTCGTGTGTATCGGTCGCAATCAATGAAACGGGAGCACTTTTTTGTGTTAGTGTTAGATAAGACTCTCGTTTCCTCATGCTCTCGGGGAAAGTAGGGTGACTTCCCTGCCAATGGTTAGAAAACCATTATCATTAATTTAATAAAAATATATATATGCTGCTCAATAAGGATTATATCAAATCTTATTTATGCGTAGTAATTCAAGGGCATTAAAATTAAATGAAAATTATATCTAATGGTCAAGCATGTTGCCATGCAAGTTCGTCATCTGACACGAAAAACATTGTTTGACACGAAAACATTGTTGGATCGCGCATCAGGCCGCTAGGAAGCAATCAATGTGAAAGAAGGCAAAAAGCCTAATACTGTCTAACACGGTGACACTATGGAAACCTCCTCATCCTTGAGAGCTGCAAGCAGATTAACAAAAAAAACTGGGAGCGGGTGGAGTGCAGACCTGGTGCCGGTATATGACGGGGATATCGCGCGCCTCTAAGACGAAGGAGTTGGCATGCGGACACCGGTGTAGATGTACCTGCCTACATTGTGTTGGCTTTCCTCTTTGCTTGCTCGGCTGAGGAAACGACCACAAGAGAGCTGCCTGGTGGCGGGTGCCGCGTGGAGCTATTCTGAGACTGGCACATCGCCGTCTTTTTTTCCTCCTCCGTGGAACATCTCCTTATGCGCGGAATACGTGTGTGCTCCTCCTCCATGGTGCATCTACCTCCAGATCAGTGCACAGGAGGCCGAAATTCTCCCATAAACGGCGCACCAAACACTATTGCTGTCCATCCGATCCGAGAAAGGACGCTGATGCAGATGTACATGCCTGAGCTGTGTTATCTCCCTCCATACTTGCTCGGACCGACGATCACTTGTCAGCTGACCGGCGGCGGCCGGCGATGCTGCGTCGAGATCCGTCTTGAGGCAATGCACTACTTCTCCTTCTTACTTGCTATATGTCGATTAAAATATAAATAACAGATTAAAAATAGTTAAATAAGTTTTGTAGAGAAAAAAAAATCCCGTCGTGAGAAGTCCATCCACCTAGGAGTACCCACGTCATATTCCATATCAAAGTTAATATAAACATATACTGTGCGTCCATGATTAGTTATAAATATTTATTATTATTATTAGAAAAACAAAAGATACCATAGGCAATCTATTGACGCCAACAATACGTAGATTTAAAAGAAAATAATGAATTATTTTTCTTTTTTTTTTCTTTTATTTTATAAAAAAAATAATAATGGCATGGTGGGTAATTTTTTAGAAAATAATTTAAATCTAATGGTTACAGATTGTCGGAGTCTAGATTTGATGGCCAGATGCTTCTAATTAACGTGAGAATTTTTTAGCATTTTATCTTTTTTTTCTAGCGTGTCTGTGGTGAGAATTAACGTGGAGGCTTCATTGGAGCCTCCAATTAGTAATAGTAAGATAAGAAGGTACTAAAGAGCAGCAAAATTGTGTGCACTAAATTTGACCACTAACAGCCACTTTACATGCGATGTTAAATATAATAAATCCAAAGCATAAAAGTTAGTGACATGCCTCTTGTATTTAGCAGAACGTTACATTATCCAGCAGTATGCATACTAACGATAAGTGGTATAAAGTTCTGTAAATGAAGGATTTGCTGAGCAGAATGGAAGAAAAGATCTGTGATTAGAAAACATATATATTACTAGGAAATTATATCAAGTGGAAGAATCAGAAAAACATGCATACAATACTCCCTCTGTCCCATAATAGCTGGCACTTTACCTATGAATCTGGACAAACATTTGTCGAGTTTCACAGCTAAAGTATAACAATTTTGGGACTGAGGGAGTGCTTGAATAGTTATGGCTCAGCTACACAAAAGACTAGTACCAAAAACATGCAAAGTCCAGGCCATTTAGTGATAAGACTATTACCGCCCATCTCCAAAGCTTCAGCTGCTGGTCCTCCGCCCCAGAAACAATGAGAGAAAAAAAATGGGATGAAATGAGGCCCAGTTGACCCCACGGTCATGGCCTTCCAAGACATATTTGACTACAGGTGACGCTGACTTCTTCCTCAGAGGCCCAATATCCCAGACACGTACAGTCTGATCACGCGAAGCCGATACAAGCAGATCCTCTTTGGGATGGAAGGATGCACACATGACATAGTGATCATGCCCATTTAGTACCGCCACACGTGTGTGACCGCCAATTCCAGATCCGGATTGTCAGATCGTTGCTAGCACTTACGATCCATGGGCACTCATGGTGGAATTGCACAGTGCGAATGTTGTCGAAGTGCCCATGAAGTGTGAAGAGGCAGCGTTGAGTCCTGTAGTTCCAGACCTTAATCTTACAATCGTCACCTGCATTCCATCACAGTAACTAGGATCTTAGTAAGCTCAATATAACATGTCAAAGTCTGAATAGAATGCCGCCACTGTAAACAGGTAGCTAACGCTCCAGAGTTTTACATGCTTAACCACACAACCCTCATATGAAATGAGAAACAAAGAGACCTCACTGAAATCACATACTCCGTACAGCAAAACTCAAAACTGAAATGAGATGCATTTTCTTCAGATGTACATCAAAATAGCATGAATCATTAATTCTAGATGCACATTTTCTAGGGGAAAAAATTGTTCCACTGTCCTACCGACTCCTACGACAAGTGATTCACTTCACGTTAGGGTGCGCGCGGGATCAAATAAAAAAAAACTGGATCCAAAGATCTGGGTGTCATAGTTCACATTGAAACTTGGGTCATAGTTCACACTGAAATGAGATGCATTTTCTTCAGATGTACATCAAAATAGCATGAATCATTAATTCTAGATGCACATTTTCTAGGGGAAAAATTGTTCCACTGTCCTACGACAAGTGATTCACTTCACGTTAGGGTGCTTGTAGCGGGATCAAATAAGTTGGACTGGCTTTGGGGAAAAAAAATCTGGGTGTCATAGTTCACATTGAAACTTGGGAATTTTATTAAGAATTCATATAATATCGATCTGGCTGGAAACCCATGGACTGAGTGGAGTAGTACCTCGGGACACGAAGAGCGGCTGCGTGGCGTGGAAGTGGGCGCCCACGACGGGCCCGTCGTGCTCGTCGAAGCGGTTGAGGAGTGTGCCCCTGTGGTAGTCCCAAATGTGGATGGCGCCCATTGTGGGAGGCTGGACGGGG
Source organism: Hyparrhenia diplandra (assembly GCA_015847255.1). Taxonomy (NCBI): domain Eukaryota; kingdom Viridiplantae; phylum Streptophyta; class Magnoliopsida; order Poales; family Poaceae; genus Hyparrhenia; species Hyparrhenia diplandra. The sequence continues at coordinate 138,151 of JADLZK010003090.1, read as the reverse complement.
ATCCATGGGTGGCGCGGGTGGAAGGCGAGGCCCTTCACCCGGCTGCTCTTGGTCTCGAACGTGGTGAGCATCGATCTTCCTCGCCTCGCTCTCAAAGACCGGCGGGCGGGTGGAGGGAGATGAAGATGGACCTCGCCCGCCCTCTCCCGGATGCACTCGAATTTACTCTTCAACTACCACCGACCTGTGCCGTGCCAGCATATATATTCAAATACAACGGTATTGTTGTGAATCCAAATCCAAATCCAAAAGCAATCTGAACAAACCAATTAAGGCCTCGTTTGGATAGCCTTGGATCGGCGGGGATTGGGCGGGATCCCGGCCTCCGATGGAAGCAGACCCAAGCCGGGGTTCTACACACATGGGTTCATGAAAAGTGCATTTGGGTAACCTTGGGTTGGAGGAAAACCCGCCCGATCCACTTCAATCCAAGGGAGAAGAGATTATCGTCAGTTGACGACGGGACGACGCTCCCTTCGTCTCGCGCTCGCGAGTCGCTCTCGCTCCCGAGTCCCGACCCTGTCTCCGCCGCCGCTCCCCACTGTGACTCCGCCGCGCCGGCGAGGGCGCCACTACCGCTCGCGTGATACAGGTACGTGGACTCCGTCTCCTCCTCCGCCTCATCCCCATCTGCATCCCCATCTCCTCACCCGGTTTCCCTTGTTAGGGTTTGGGTACCGCGGCGGCGGCAACATCGGTTCTTGCCGGCATCGAGGAAGACGGTGGCAGCTCTAGGTCCTGAGGTGTGGATCTCCTCCTCTCAATTCCCTTCCTCCCCTCCTGTTCATTGCTGCACTCTGTCCAGTTCGATCCGCCACCACCATGTAGTATGAGTTGTTCTTTCCCTGGTAATATTGTTTGTTTATTTATCTTGTGGCTGGTTCATTCTTTGATTGATGTTCTGTTTGTGATTGCTGGCTTTTTTTTTTTTTTTTTGAAATGCTGCCTCAAGCAACTTAGAACGTTAACCAGCAAGGCATAATGTTCAGTCTTATTTGAGTGCTTGTCCAGTAATTTACTGCACAATTCTTTAATGACGAAGTGAGGAATTGAGAGTATAGTGCTCCAGTATGCAGTTGCATCAGTATTTGACCAAGTGAGGAAGATAATGTGGTGAAAGATCCACGCTTGGACGATTCCTTGTACGCAGCAACTTGTGTCAAAACTAATGTTTGCCCTTCCAGCATGGTAGCAATGGTTGATGCTGCCTCGACACGTACCTTTGTTATAGGATCAAAAAGTAAGCATGTCATCAGAGTTGCTTGATATTTCCTTTGTTGGCAATAGCAAACCAGTATGGCAACTCTGTACGCAGCAAACTGATGCATATATATGTACATATATGATGCATATATATTTATGATTCATGCTATGTCGCCTGCGATCTTCCTTCTGTTTTCTTCAGTTCATGTAGAATTCTTTCAGTAACCTTGATGTTCAGTTTCCCTCTGTCTTCATGCACTGCACTTGATGCATTGTCCGAGTAACACTTGCGCAGTTGCACTTTGGATTGTGAATGAATGAGCCCAACAGTGTGTGCTGCTGAACTGCAACCTTCAGAACCGGGTATTGAGCAGTTGGGATAACTGAATGAATGCAGGTCAAAATGGTAGGAGTCTGCATTATAATCCCTTTGCGGTGTCGGCATGGAATCGGTGCTCTGCATTCTGGAACACATTGATCCAATGCACAGTCAACCTCCCTCCCATTCTTACATTGAGGTCCAGTGATCAGTATCATCGTCTTATGGTGACGAACTGGCGGTGTAAATTCAGATCATTTATAAAATTTTATTTGAGGGATCAAGTGCCTCTGCAGTCTGCACTGCAATGGCTTCAGGCCCAAAACTCTGCATGCCCTTAATCAGAACTCTTGCAGAAGCCCAGTGTTGTAGAACCCGGAGTGGCGTGGAGTGGAATACTGGCATTTCAGTAAGGACCTCATGGGCCTGTTCAGACTAGTCTGAATGAAATACAGCAGGTTCCCTCCGTCTACTTCTGCCACAGAAACTAAAATCTGTCCTGGATTCTCATGATGCCTGCATTTGAAAGTAAATAATGGCGCTGTAATATAACAGAGACTGCAATTGTCTCCTCTATCCATCTGTAGGTAGGTAGATAGATAGATGATGACGGTCTGTAAGAAATTCAGAAACGTCCGAGGTCATGCATCTAGTCCGTCAGTCCCAACCAACCTAGTGCTGCTGCTTCAGATTCCTCAAAACAGATAAACATTTTCCATTGCAAGTCACCACATCACATGGATATATTGAGCACTGTGTAGCATGAACTAGCTTATCATGTCATATATATAAATTAAATTAAATTAAATCTATTATATGTGAGTTTGCTCAACTCTATGTTTCCTTCTCTGTTTTCTGTTTTTCAATGGGCCTATCAGCCTTTGCTAACACAATCTGAACTGTATTTTTTTTTTGAAACTGATCTGATCTGAACTGTATTGGATTCTATCAGAGTTGCAAGCTCTTAGAAAGTTAGAAGAGTAGTTTGAATTGGCCTATTAGCTGTTGTGTTTGTCGTTGATTTTTTTTTTTGGTTTGTGTGAAGAGAGTTAAGACTTAAGAGTTAACGAGGTTTCCTTTGATTCTTGCTTTGCAGGTGATGAATGAAAGATTTGTTCTGCAATATTGCCCAAAACAAAAAAGGAAGAGTTGTGTTAGCTTGTAGTTTGAAGACCAACAAATATATTTAATTTTGCTACCTTGTTTGTAACTTTGTATAAAATGCTCTATTAAATTATAGTTGAGATGAATCTTTGCAGATTTAGATCATGCATTGCAACCTTGTTTGCACCTTTTTTTTCAGATTTGTTTTTATAAAACTCTCATTTATTTTATCCATTTTATATTTCAAAAAAATATTGTTTAGTTGCTATATTTTTTATTTTCTTTTTCAAACTTTAGCGCAGTTGTTTGACAATGTGCTAGCTTGTTACAATAGTTTTTGGTTTCTCCGCCGACAACTGCTAGCTAGTTTTTGTTTCTCCGCTCCTCAAAGCCGCATGATCCAAGCCAAATAAAAAAAAATGTGGCAAGGGACCGGAAGGGATTGGGTTGGTGGCTGTCAAGGGGGGTCGGGTGGGCGCGCGTGGATCACCCAACACCGGCGTGGTGTATTTCACACGTGAGTTTTCGTCCCGGGTTGCCAAACGAAGCCTAAGGCCTCGTTTGGATAGCCTTGGATCGGCGGGGATTGGGCGGGATCCCGGCCTCCGATGGAAGCAGACCCAAGCCGGGGTTCTACACACGTGGGTTCATGAAAAGTGCATTTGGGTAACCTTCGGTTGGAGGAAAACCCGCCCGATCCACTTCAATCCAAGGGAGAAGAGATTATCGTCAGTTGACGACGGGACGACGCTCCCTTCGTCTCGCGCTTGCGAGGCGATTCTTTTAAGCGCCTTGAAATGCGTCATATTAGAATAATATTTACCACTAACAAAGCGAAACGTCTTCTGTTTGTCTGATGTGACATGAATGTCCCATCCGTCTAAAAAATTTTGGTCAAAATCCCTCTATCCCATTTGAGTTTGTCACCCGCAATTAAATGCCATCTTATTCGATCTTCGTCTTATTCAAATTTTTTTGTACAAATATAATTTATTTTGTTACGACTTATTTTATCAATGAAGATACTTAAATATTGATTAATTTATTTTATAATTTGTATAAATATTTTGAATAAGACGGATGGTAAAACATAAAGTTTAAAAAGTCAAAAACTACGGAGTCGGTGCCAAATACACGGTGGCGCCGTACGTACTGCACGTCCGGTCTTTTCCCTGTCGAGTCTAGAAAGGCGTGCGCGTGGGGGCATTGGCATGCAATGCACAGCGCTGGCGCTGGCTCTGGCTCCGGGTGGATTGATCTGTGACCACTCACAAGCCTGGTGTTGTACGGCCGGCATTGTTGCTGGGGTGTTTAATTGGTGAAATATTTTGAGTTGGGTTCTTGTAGCACTTTTCGTTTGTATTTGTTAATTATTGTCCAATCATAGACTAACTAGGCTCAAAAGATTCGTCTCGTACTTTTCGGTCAAACCGTGCAATTAGTTATTTTATTTATCTACGTTTAGTACTCCATATATGCGTTAAGAGATTTGATGTGAGGGAGCTTCTATGTACAGTGTTTGAATGAAATGACTTTCTCCCTCTCTTCACTTAATTGGTCATCTATTCGGTGTCTCTTGTTCAGATTGCTTTTGGACTGGGTGTTTAGTTGGTGGAAGTCCGGGTATTGTATCACTTTTCGTTTGTATTTAGTAATTATTACCCTATCATAGACTAACTAGGCTCAAAATATTCGGCTAGTACTTTTCGGTCAAACTATGCAATTAGTTTTTTTATTTACCTATATTTAATGCTCTATTTATGTGTCGGAAGAGTGATGAGTATTGTATAACTTTTTGGGTACACTTTTCATCAATTGAACACCCCCTCACAGCGGGCGTGTTTAGTTACCAACTTTTCTCTAAATTTTCTAAAATTGTCATCACATCAAAGCATTAAATGTACCAAAAAAGATATATCTTTGGAGTATAAAATGTAGGTAAACAAAAAAAAAAACTAATTACACGGTTTAGATGTATATTACGAGGCGATTTCTTTTGGCGTAGTTACCCCATGGTAAGATAATATTTACAACAAACAAAAAAAAAAAAGTGCTACAGTGATTTTTCAGTTAAGCTACAATGCCAGTTTTTAGGGATCTAAACACGGAACCGTTCTTGCCGACCTGACAAAATTTACCAAATGCTTTACCAAACTGGAGACATGTTTATGTCATTTTTTTATAAAATTTACGGATGTCAAATTAAAATGTCAAACTGTTGGAGATGCTTTCAAGTATTTAGAATGACATACTCCTAAGTACAAATAATAAATATTTTTAGAACGGAGGGAGTACAACGATATATAGCCCTGTTTAAATCTCAAAAATGCAAATTACCAAGTGTCCACATGTTACATCGAATATGTCGGCACATGCATGTAACACAAAAAAATCTAAACAAAATAAAAAGCTAATTACACATGTAGCTTGTAAATTGCGAGACAAATCCAATGATAATTAGGTCGTGATCCCAAAGGAAACAATGTAATGAGTTCAAAAGTGGTTGATGTAATAGTTAAGACAATCTAAGACCTTGTTTGGATGCAAGTGTACGTATTCACACTAATCCACATGTATTGAAGTGAAACTTAATTTGATTATCCTCCAATCCACTCCAACACATATGCATTGAGATGAATACACTTGCATCCGAATAAGGCCTAAAACCCTCAGGGAGCAAAAGGATCGGGAATTTGATTTGGAAAGTCTAATTCGTTTCATGCAACCTGTGTCGTGGAGATTCGCCGAAGTGCAAGTTCAAAAGTGGCAACGACGGAATGACGACGATTGATTGAAAAATGAATGATACAGACCATGGATAGATTGATTCTCATCCAGTGATGATACATGCGTCTGGTGTGCTTAGTTTACATGGATCTCGTGCAACTACTACACGCCGGCCTACGGTTGAAATGAAACAACAAGTAGAGTACAAGGAAACATCACACTGCTCGCTGCACAGACGGATACACTGATGGATCTGACGACGATATCCATGGCTGCTGGTTCCATCAGCTTAGGCGCCGGGGACGAAGTTGGTGGCGTAGGCCCAGGCGTTGTTGGCGACGGGATCAGCGACATGGTCGAAGAGGTTCTCAATAGGTCCCTTACCCGTAACAATGGCCTGGACAAAGAACCCGAACATGGAGAACATGGCGAGTCTACCATTCTTGAGCTCCTTCACCTTAAGCTCAGCGGCAGTGTCGGGGTCATCAGCGAGTCCGAGCGGGTCGAACGCGCCGCCAGGGTACACCTTGTCGAGCCCCTCGCCGAGCGGTCCGCCGCCGACGCGGTATCCCTCGACGAAGCCCATGAGCACGACCTGGCACGCCCAGATGGCCAGGATGCTCTGCGCGTGGATCAGGCTCGGGTTGCCCAGGTAGTCCAGCCCGCCCTCGGAGAAGATCTGCGCCCCGGCCTTGAACCACACCGCCTCGCCGAACTTGACGCCGTTCTTGGCCAGGATCTCCGGGAACACGCACCCCAGCGCGCCCAGCATCGCCCACCGCGAGTGGATCACCTCCAGCTCGCGGTTCCGCGCGAACGTCTCGGGGTCCGCGGACAGACCCGCCGTGTCCCAACCGTAGTCGCCGGGGAACTCGCCGGTCAGGTACGACGGCGTCTGCTCTGAGAATGGGCCCAGGTACTTGGGACGGTCAGGGCCGTACCTGTATGTATGCAGCAGCAGTCATCGGCGCCGGCGCCGGTGAGTTGATGAATGAATGAATGAATGAATACATGGGGGAGGGGAAGAAGAATGCAGAGCAGGAACGTACCAGATGCTCTGGGGAGCGCTCTTGACGGTGCGGCGCATGGTGATGCGGCCGCCGGCATCGGCGGCGGTGGCGGGGCGGGAGACCAGGGCCTGGCCGAGGAAGCTGGTGGTCTGGTGAAGCGCCGACGCGGCCATCGTCGTCGTTCTAGAATGTTTGGGCTAGCTCAAGAAGCTGAGTGGTGGTGGTGGGAATGGCCGGTGTGGGGAGGAGATCTTTATACGACGGGTCGACGGCTCAACGGTGCGGGGCGCGACGGACGACTGGTGGACGCGCGGCGCGCCACGTCCGCGGCCAGGCCATTGGCTGCCGCTGCGCCTCTGGATATCGTGCGCTGGGGGCGGCCAATGGCCGGATGCCAGGTGGAGGCAAAGATCGCCCCGCCCAAATCCTCGCTATCTGGAGTGGAGTCTGGGCTCTCGCTGGACCAAACAGCTCAGGCATCGCACTACTAGCCGTTGTGTATCTTGTTATTACTCCTGCAGTGAGGACGAAGTTCTGAACTATCTGTCGTCCTTTGGCACACACGTAATTTTCTTTTCGAGAATTTTGCACGAAAGCAGAAGGGATAAAAGGGACACTTTCATTCACCTCCCACTTGCACTTGCAGCGGTGAAAAATGAAGCTGGTCGACACAGAATTCGATCTGATCATCCGTATGCGTCAATGGAACGGGATAGAGATGGCAATGGGTTGTAGAAATGGCAACGGGTACAAACATATGGACTTTTGCCGTCCTAAATAAAATACCCATGAATATAAATTCCATCCATTATAAATGGCCTTAAGAGTGTAGCATGTGTCTTCTTGTTTGCATAACAAGGTGGGACTATCCACACTAAAAAGTATTCCATGTTCTATTCTATTGTTGTCCTATGAACAAAAGCTTATGGTAATTCCAACTTATAACCTGGAGCACTTAACTAAAACATTCAAACCCGTGAATCTGACTTTTGCCCATTGACAATCCATGGACATAAAAGTTGACTCATACTCTTGACCTAATAGGGTAAAAAATCCGTCAAGCGGGAGATACAAAGCAACCTCCCATCTTGTAACTACTATAAGCTACAAGCCCTTTCACTCTCAAAGCAATTAATCATATGTGTTCTTTTTTTTTGCGATAAATCATATGTGTTCTTCAACTTTGTAAGTGGTTCATTCTAAGTTTACTCTAGATCATACCATGCACTTAAATTCACATTTCAAATGAATCACTTGGAAATTGAGAAGCTAGGCAATCATTTTGAGAGTTGACTTAGATAAGAACGCTGAAAAAGTTTAAGGACCCATTTTGTATTTTATTCTTAATGGCCATGGTCCGAGCACGAAACAAGTCGTATTGCCTCTCACCTCCTTCGATTCGATGCCTACAATTATACGAACATCCAACCCAACCCATGGTTTGGTTCTCAAATACTCCAATATTGGAGCCGCTCTAAGCTGAGGCGGAGCTTCACCGCCGCCTCTTTACCCTATCCCTAACGAGGAACTCCAATAGTGATATATCCATATATGGTTATCAAAAATGTTTTTTTTTTTTTTTTGGTGTTCTCTTATTTAGCCGGGATTTTAGGATTTCGATTGTATTATTTTTCTACATAAAATGTTGGGATTATCTTTCCTGGTCTCTTTAGCGGTTAAAACCTATCCGATTTCACGTACCCATTGCAATCCCTAGCATGAGGCCAAATTAGAAGAGCATGATGAACACCAAATATCTACTAGCACCCGTGGCAGGTTAGATGTAGGTGCTTAAGCAATTCAATAGGAAATCATTTACAGGACCTTGAACATTTCAGCCAACATTATTTCAATTTTAAATTTTAAAAAGTACCCTCCTTCATGGGCGGTCTTCTTCTATTTGGGGTCGGCCCGCTTAGCTTCATGGTCTCCCTCATTTTAGCAAATAAGCCCCTTTTGAGCCTATCCCTTCTAAAACCCTAACCCCCCCTCCCCTCTCTCTCTCGACGCCGCCAAGCCACTACGACCGAAGTCGCCCGACCGGGACTCTCCTCTCCCACCTCGGGGCCGCCGGCTCCTTTCTTCGTTCCTTCCTCCGCCTCGACAAGTCGGCAAGATGGTGAAGAAAAGCAAGAAGAGCAAGAGCAAGCGCGTGGCGACGCGAAGCACAAGGTGCTGCGCAAGGTGAAGGAGCACCATCGCAAGAAGCGCAAAGAGGCCAAGGAGGGCAAGGCCGACCAGCGGAAGAAGGTCGAGAAGGACCCCCGGATCCGCAATAAGTGGCCCTTCAAGGAGCAGGAGCTCAAGGCGCTCGAGGCCCGACGCGCGCAGGCGATCCAGGAGCTCGAGCTCAAGAACGAGGCGCGCAAGGAGAGGGTATGTCATTTCTCTACCCCGCCGCTATCGTTTGGTCTGCAGGCTTTCTTGTTACTCGTGTCCGTCCGGAGCAATTAGTATTTTTCGGCCCTTCTTGTTGGGACACGGTCCCCGGCACCGAGCGGGAGGTGTCGAACAGAGCAAACAAGCACAAGCCGGGAGGCTTCGCTAACCAATTGAAACTCGTTTGGTTCTCGACCAAGCTTAGCAGGTTAAGTGGCAAACCAAGGTGATGCGTCCGAGAGTAGGCGGAGGTCTCTCCACTGCGCCTCAAGGAGGCGAAGATGGTGGCCTCCACCAAAGCACCTCGCCGGGGCCGAAGGTGGCGGAGATATCTAGCCTCAAGTGCCCAAAGGTGGAGCTCGGGGACGAGGAAGCAAGGACTACCTGGCGAAGGCGTCGTCCGCTGGGCCTGAGTTGGAGAGCCATCCCTCAAATGGGTCGGGTGTTGGCCCATTTGGCTAAGGCGGTTCAAGTTGAGAAAGGACGTGAAGGCCCCCAAGACAATAAGGCAAATGCCTAAATATGCCTGAATATGGGAGGACAAATTTGTAATCTTGTATTCCTGGATAATGTAAACTATAAATAGGGGGCAAAGCTCCCCTGTGACACCCCAAATTTTGCTTCTTTGGAAATAGAGCTAAAAATGATTTATTTTGATTTTTGTGCTCATGAAAAATAGGAAAATAAATAATTTTTGTCAAATTAAAATTTATCATAAGGCTTAGCAACATTGTTCTTGCATTCATGCTGATGCATTTAATTTATTGAGTGAGTGGTTTTGACCAAATTTTGAAAAGGATTTCAAAAGCTCTTGAAATTGGTTTGAGTTTGGCTTTGAAATAAAAAAGAAAAGGCTTTTCTCATTCCCTTTCTTTTTTTCCTTGTTTCGGCCCAGCAGTAGCAGCAGTAGCGCAGCCAGCAGCAACAGTTTGGGCCGGCCCAGCAAGCCAGCCGCGCGCGCCCGCAAGCCGCTCGCCAGCCAGGCCCGCACGCGTGCCGCACGCGCAGCGCGTCCACCCGCGCCCGCTGACCGCTGGGGCCCTCCCGCCGCGGGACCCACTGCTACAGTGGTGTCTCCCACCTCGAGCCGGACTCGAGTCCGACGGCGTCCCGTGCCGCTCCGCGTCCATGGGCCGCGCCCGCGCTCGCCCCAAGGTTGACCGGGCCCTATAAAGCTCTCTCCGCCGCCCCCTGTGCCCCCTTCGAACCCTAGGTCGAGCCGCCGCCTCAGGTAACCCTAGCCCTAACCCTAGGCTGCGCCGCCGCCATCTCCGAGCTCGGTGCGCCGCCACCGATCTCCGCCGTCGTTGCCTCCCAGTCGACGAGAGCACCACCACGTCGTTCGCAGCGAGGTGAGAAAGCCGCCAGTGCCCGTCTCGTCCCCGCCTTGCCCCGTAGCCGCGATGCCACGCACGCCGGCGAGGCAACCGCCGCCGCGTCCGGCGATTTGCCGTCTCTGGCCAGCAACCGGCGTCCCCGTCGCCCTATTCGTGTCTGCGAGGTCGCCAGCTCCCTTCCCGTGCCACCCGTGCGCCCAACGGACCACCGGAGCGCTTCTCCGGCCAACTCCGGCGAGTTCCGCCGCCCACCGCCGTCGTCCAGACCGCCGACGGCGACACAAACCTCACCGGCCAATCTCCACTGACCGATCCTGAGCCAACGATCCAGATCCCATCTTGAATACCGGTCAACAGTGAGTCAACAGTGCCCAGTCAGCATCCACGTGGCCGCCACGTAGGCGCCATGTCACTGCCACCTCAGCCTGGACCGCGTCAACGCGGTCACCATTCAGTCAACACTAGCCGTTTTGCAGAAACAACCCTGTGGTTTCCCGGATTCACGAAGAGAGCCACCGCAGTTCAAAAGTAATTAGATTTCAGCCCCTGCACTGTCTGTTTTATGAGTTAGCCCCCGGCGACTATAGTTAATCACAGTCTAGCCCTTGTTTTCTCGCAGATGTGCCCTTAAACCCGTTTTGACCATAACCTACTCATTTTAAATCCGTTTTGACCCGTTCAAGTTGCGTTAGGTTCGTAACGACGTAAACTTCGCGTTACCAGTGCTGTTAACCGTGTTTTGAACTTTTCAAATTCAAAGTTTGATTTAAATTGTTTTATTTACTAAAGTAAATCTTGTTTAATTCGTATCTTTCACGTTCTAGCTCCGATTTTCGTGATCTTTACGTCTATGTGATCGTAGTGAGACGTAGATTTGATTTATAAACCTTTTATCTTGTTTTCATACTGTTGGTGTACTGTTCTAATCTAGTTCTATTGTTTGCTTCGTGTATGATTTCTCGGATGCTTGTGTGGTGCTTTGTGACGATGTTCGGTCGGTGAGTTTTACGTTGGTGGCCTAGAAGAAGAAGTTGGTGATCAGGTGGTCGGTGAGCAGTTCGTGGAAGATCGTGAATTATTTGAAGATCAGGATCGTTCTTTGAAGAATTGATTAAGAAGGAATTTGAGTTTAAGGCAAGTATAGCATGGGACTATCCTTGTTACCTATACACTATATAATCATGATTCATATGCATGTGTCCACCTTGACAAACTTAGAGATTATAACATAGCTATTGTTATCTTGTACCTTGTTGCCTATGGGAATGCTTGCATATGGGTAGTAATTTTTGCTAGTGCTCAACTTAAACAAATATGATCTATGATATATACAATGGTTTATATGAGATGATGTTTACATGGACCATAGGGCAAGAGCTCATGCTTTTACATGATGCACTTGGCTCTTCATAAGGACTTATCCTTTGGCAAAAGCGGGACTTACAAAGCATAACCGTGGGGGCTATGTGGCTCGGGCTTTAGTTGATCAAAGGACCTTCTCTATCTTGTTGAGGTTCCCGAAAGGCGCAAGAGGGGCTACAATTGGTTTGATCCCGGCCTTTTGCCAAGGGAGGTGCACCTTGGTTTATTGGTAGTTTGTTAGTCACACCTTGGAGGGAGGATCCTACCAGGTCCAACAAGGGAATCCTTAGCGGCCTTAATGCTTTAGAAAAACCTTTGAAAGGCTTCATAGTGGTTTCTTGTGTTTGGGCCTAATTAACCCATGCATTTAGAAAGCACGACTCACGGTGAAAGTGTACACCTCTGTAGCAGAGTATAAACCGTTATAAACGGCCGTGCTCACGGTCACGAGCGGCCCGGAAAACTCAAGGAATAGATGGTCACTGAATGTTGAGATTGAGATGAGATTGACACATGGATTTAAGATGATCATGGATCTCGACCCGGAGGATGATGTTGATGATGATAATGGAGACTTATGACGGATGGTGCTCTTAATTATGATGTGGGAATATTTGGGGCTTAAGCACAACTTCTTGCTTAATTAATGCTAAAATTTGACTCACTAAAATGCTTACCGCAGATTAAAAAAAAAGTGTCTAGCCTTTTGAGCTTCATAACCCCATGTTATATTTGCTTTGAGTTCGACATGGACTCACCCTTGCAATTTCCCACTCAAACCAGGATGTTGCAAGATTACTAGAGTTTTGAAGAAGTCGGGCTTGTGATCAACCAGTCAGTTTGTCCCTATGGCGAGGAGGCTTCATTCCAAGATTGGAGTGTCTTTCCGTTGTTCGCGCTTTGAGGTTATCTTCGTGTATTAAGTTTGTTATGTATTAAGCATTATGTTTTGATATTTACTTTAATTGTAACTATATGTGAGATTTGACTTCTGGGCTCACATATGGTGTGTATCTGGTTTTGTTCTTAAAACCGGGTATGACATCCCCCTATGTTGGTTGGTGAATGAAACTTACTACCATTTAATATTGAGCATTCTCCTCGTAGTCTAAGACCACTTCCTCCTCCTAGGGGCAACGCCCGGGCGAAGACCCTATTCCTTTGTTGAGTACCCTAGTTTCAACACTTACAGACGAATGACACCTTCATGCCGTTTAATTGCGACCCAGTCCACCTTCCTGTACCTTCGGTTTCAAATTGCTCGGTGTTGGTCATATGCCTTGACACAATCTAGTCATGATCGGTGTGAATGCCTGAATGAAAGACATGCAAAGTGAAGGACTAGTTTATTTGTCATAAAAGTCATGCTCTAACTGAAAGTTAAGAAGAAGAATGATTACTAATTGTAAGATAATTGAAGCAGAACATACCTTCATTTGGATTTGAGCCCAAATACCCATGTAGAGCAAAGTCCATGCTGGGTTCTCTCGAATGGAGTAGACCATGCTACAATTCTAATAATAGTTAAATTAATTTGATTTCGTTGTGCCAATGGGGATGATGAAATGAAAAAAAAAAAAAAACTCTTTCGCGTCGATGGCGCCAATGGAGCAAGATCTATTCTTGCTTCCTTGACTCTCTAATAGTGTAGTTGTTAAATGTAAACTAACACATAACTAAATAGATAAGTAGACACATGAGTACTCATTAGCCAATTGAGTTGACAAGATCTGCATTTGTAGTGAGTACCATTAGCTTTAAGATTCTGAATATTTGCTCAAACTGTTACTGATTGCTAATAATTGAGGGCTAATTGTCACTTGAGTGAACATGATTGAGCTTGTCTCGTGGATTGGGAAGGGAAGTGGAGAAGGAGCTCTTCGGCAACTTTGGCTTAGGAAGACTCAAAAGTCACGACAAAGAAGAGAATGAGGCCGAAGGTGGAAGGCGCCTATGGGACGACTATGAAGCTAGGATGCCGGCACTAAAGTTGCCAAGTCTTCTTGGAGTTGGACTTGGAGCATGAGGGCGGCGGCAGATTGGGGAGATGCGGGGATGGGTGGCGCCCATTTGACTATGTGGGTCACCCGTATCAGCCTACTCCATCTAAGTGGGTTAGCTTGCGGGCTTCAGCGGGTTAGCGGTGTGTGCCAACCCAGAGTGTGTCCCAAACCGTTTGCAAGCCTAATTAGTATTAGCAGATTACAATTTGGTTGATGGTCCGGTATCGTTACTATCCGCCATGATAGTTTTTGTCCCAACCATTTTTACAACCTAAGACTTGTTAGAACCAATACAACCGTGTATGGATAATTGTGTTCCCTTGTGAAATTCTCGTTCATTGATTTTGACAAGCCGGATGCTTGTCCTTTACTTGGGTCTTTACACTTCACATTTTAGGCTCACTCTCTAGGGTCATGAACTTTCGGTCTTTCACATAGACTTGATTGATTAGTGATAAAATATTGTCACCTTTTTGTTAGGTTAAGCGGATTAAGTATGTGTTCCTTAACATCTATTTATGTTCTTCGTCTAGTTTTATAGAGACATATATATATCATTTTTGATGTGATAGTTAAACAATGACACTACCTTTTTCAAGCTCGGAAGAAGAAGCTAGGATTGCTTGAGGATGAGGACATTGCTAATTTGGCATCTGCAGCCAACAGCGAGGCGGTGAGTTTGCAAAGAAAGGATAATGCTCCTTTAGTAGTGGCAAAGATCAATGGTAAGTTTCTCATCCCTCACTTGTGATCTAATTTCCCTAATGCATGCGCTTTACATTATTGACTAAAGATGTTAAATGTGCCCCGGATCATTCTCGAGAGATCTTTCTACAAGGAGCTTGTTAAAGTTATCGAAGCTTCGATGTGATTCTTGAGGTTCTTGATGCAAGGGATCCACTGGGCACTCGTTGCATTGACATGGAAAAGTCGGTTAGGAAGACGATCCAAGTAAACGGATTGTACTACTTCTCAACAAGATAGGTATTACATAGTGTTTTCTTATGTTTAAAGTTTACCGTGGTTATGCCATCCTACAGGCTACATCTCAACCGACACTTGAATTCTAGATCTTGTTCCCAAGGAGGCGGTAGAGAAGTGGCTTACATATCTAAGAGAAGAAATGCCAACAGTTGCATTTAAGTGCAACACCCAAGAGCAGAGGACCAAGTTGGGATGGAAATCTTCAAAACTAGATAAAACAAGCAACATTCCACAAAGCAAAGTGATTGTCGTTGTGCCGAGAATCTAATCAGATTGCTTAAGAATTATTCCAGAAGCCATGAGGTAAATGGTCCTATCGTTTTCATATAACGTTTATGCATATACTGACTTCTTTTTTACAACATATGCATATACAGCTTTGGTCATTTCTGTCTCTCAAGTTGATTATTGTTGGAACATTCTAAAATGTAATGTTTTACTTTTATCCTTCTTCTACGGCATCCTGTGGCCTTCATCACTTGACTATATCATAATAATTGAATCTTCGCTTCCTTTTCCTTGCTTATGTGCATATTACTTTTTATTGAACATGATTTATAGAATCCTTTTGATTTTGAAGGGAGAGCAACTTCTTGCACTTTGTATCAGAACCTAATGACTTCATGCAAACAGTTGTTTTACTTGTGTGTTGTATCTTATCATGACAGTTTTACATGTAGCCCTCGTTTTTACGTCTTCGACTATTGCCTTCTTATGCTTCATTATTCCTTTTTACTCCTCTTGTAGGTATGTTTTTTTTCGTTCTTCGTTTGTTGAGTTTTGTTATTGTGGCTCGCAGCTCAAACGGCAATTACGGTGGGTATTGTTGGACTCCCTAATGTTGGCAAGAGCAGTCGATCAACGACACAAGAGGTCCCGAGTGGTTAATGTCGGTTCCACTCCGGGGGGTTACTAGATCAATGCAAGAAGTTCAATTAGACAAGAAGGTGAAGTTGTTGGATTGTCCTGGTGTTGTTAAATCTTCCAACAATTGGTGTGTCTCAGAGCCCTTCGAATCGCAAAAAGAGTTGAGAAAATGGAAGATCCAAATATCTGGTAAAGCTAGTTTGCATGTTTACGTGTCATTTCTGTTAGCTCTGTTGAAGTTTATTTATTTATTGTAGTTATATAGCCTTCTTATTGTATGTGTTCTTTAGATACTATACCATTTGACATTAAGCTAGTATATAATGTGACAAGAAGTGCAAAATTTGACATGTTCTATGCTTCTCTCTGTTTTTTGATGTTTCTAGTTAAGGAGATCCTAATTATTTGCCCACATGAGAAGTTGTTGTCTATGTACAAGGTTCCAAGCTTTAGTTCAGTTGATGATTTCCTTCAGAAAGTAGCAACTATATGGGGGAAATTGAAAAAAAGGTGGTATTGTAACACCCGATTTTAAGGACAAAACCAGATAATGCTATATGGGAGCCACGAAGTCAAATCTCACATATAGTTTACAAATGAATGGTAGTATCAATTCACAATGCTTAAAATATAACGAACATAATGTAAGGTCCTAGATGGCTAGAGGGGGGAATAATAGCCTATAAAAAATTTTCTACAAACTCAACTAAACAAACCGATTAGTATAAAACACGGCGTAAAAAGCGGTTTGCACTAGCTCTAGTGGTCTTGCAAGCCTTCTAGTGACAAGACTAAATATATCTATGATCTCTAATCCACACAAAGTCTATGTCACTACTCTAGCTAATGAGCAATCCTAATATAGTCCTTATGCTAGCTAGAACAACTACACAAAGCAAGTGCTAGCTCTCTACTCAAGGTAAACTAAGAAAGTAATGCAAGAGTGAGAAGCTTGTTATACCGACGTGTAGAGGATGTCAACCAATCACCGAAGAAGAAAAGCTATCAATCACACGAAGGTGATGATCCACACACCGAGACAATGAACAAGTCGATTTGTTCACCCGGAGTTCACTTGTACACCGACAAGCCGGTCTCCCGGTTGTGCCGACCAACACAAGGATGGTGTTTGAGCTAGGCGTGCCCTTGCTAGCCTCAACACACCACTCAACAAGTGTGGTACCCAAGACACGAGCAATGTATTCCTTGCACTTTGTCTTCTCGACGAGGAGTGCGTAATCCTCTCACAATTTCGCCCCTGAGGTGGCCAAGAAACAATCTCCTCTTCTTGCCAACAACTCCACCAAAACACCAAGCCGGCTAGGAGCGGTGTCTCCAAGAGAAACGGAAACTCACCGGCTCACAACGATCCCCAAGTGCCTCTAGATGCAAGAACTCGATGCAATACACTAGGATCAACTCTTCTCTCAAGAATGAAGCTCAAATCAAGAATGAGAGAGGAGGGAGGCTTGCTTGCTTGCTCAAAGGTGTTAGGAGTGATTCAAATGTCCAAGAGAGAGAGTATGAGGCAGCCAAGGGCCTATAAATAGGCTCCACCACGAAATGGAGCCGTTGGGGAGGAACATGCAATTCTGCGGGGCGGGCGGCCGGGGCCGGACGGACTCATGCATGAGTCCGGGCCGATGAGTCCGGTCTACCGACAAACCCAACATGCCAAATTTAGAACCCTCACAAGATGCGTCCCGGTCATGCTTCCGGTGCATGCGTCCGGTCACTCCCCTCGAGCAACCCCCGAAAACATGCTCTCTTTTCTTTGACCGAAACCACTCACCGGAAGCGTCCGGTCGGTTCTGCATGCTTCCGTCCACGAGTCCGGTGCATGCGTCCGGTCGCCTCTGAGCTGCGAAAATTCGACGATGTGTTGCCGTTTCTTCGCCTTTGCTCCAAACCGACTTCCGTCACTTGTTTCTTGTTGCCGACACGTTGAAGAACACCCCGACACCATGTGTTAGCATTTTTGAAAACATTTTCGACAAGGACGAAGTTAGCTCTTTAGGTTAGAATGCATGCATATGAATTTTGAACCTAAAGGCACATGAGGACCGATATGTACGAAAAGTTTCCCCTCTTTATATAGTAATGGCTTATCGATCCTATAATCACCCACACCCTCTATGGTGTCTTGGGTGTGAAATCAAAAGCCCTATGGTTGTACCTTTGCCTTGGGGTCAATTGATCTCGAAACTCCACCAAGTTGCATGCTTGATCATCTTTTGGATCACCTCGATCCATCCTCCATGATCACAAAGCACCAACTCCCGCACGACCAATCTCCAATCTAATCAAACACTTAGCATCGAGATTAGTCCCTAGGTGTCACTAATTAGCCAAAACCAAACTAGAGATCTTCAATCTCCCCTTTTTGGTAATTGGTGACAACCCGCATAAAGGTTTTATGATTAATGTTTTTGAACATACAACGGTTGTCCAAGCATTTTGCTTACAATCATAGGATTGGACAATCATCATAGTTCGGTTTTGGTAGCATGAGCTCCCCCTACATGTATGCCACGAGTTTGGAACGAAGCATCGCATACATGTATGAATATTGAAATTTAGGGTGAGCTATGTTACCAAAATGATGCTTAGGGTAAAAGAAATGGACCTTTGAAGCGTGATACCAATCTGAGTTGCGCCATTTTCACCATACAAGCATCAAGGTAACTAGATTTTATCAAAACTCAAAGTACCA
Source organism: Hyparrhenia diplandra (assembly GCA_015847255.1). Taxonomy (NCBI): domain Eukaryota; kingdom Viridiplantae; phylum Streptophyta; class Magnoliopsida; order Poales; family Poaceae; genus Hyparrhenia; species Hyparrhenia diplandra. The sequence goes on along the minus strand of JADLZK010003090.1, from coordinate 120,143 downwards.
CGTGAGATCACATTATAAGCAAGGTACTTGAATTAAGAGCGAATTTAGAAAATCTAGCTAGCTCCTATGCATGCTAGTTATCAATCAATTGTAAACCACTTGTAAAAACTAGCATACACCACACAAGCATGTATATATAGAATTTAAATACATGTGCAATGAGCAAGTCATATGTTAGTGCACAATCAAATGCAACAAATTGTCTATGAGCTTGCTCCCCTACTTGTGTGAACCACTTGTAAACTCATGAACCACATGAGAGGTTTTCAAAAACATGTGGAATTTTTAAATTTTCAAAACCTTTCATGCACTAATCTCTCCCCCTTTGTCAATAATTTCCACAAAAGGTACGACCATGTTGTGTTATGGAAGAGAGAATAGTGCTCAAATTTGGTCAAATTTGGATTACTTGTCAAACATATATTTTCGGTTTGAACCAAAGACAAGCTTCTTCAAACCTCATGACAAGGGTTATCTTGCCTATGTTGAACTATATGTGTGAAAAGATAGCCAAATTCAACACTTGAGATTTCAAGCCCATAAACATGTCATATGTCATCACTAGATCAAACAAGCATACATAGCAATAGTGATGGCATACATACATTGAAATCCTTTTTATTTTCCATGAATGCTTTCTAAGGCACAAGTTATATGTCTATATGTACTAACATGTCCTTAGATATCATGAATGTCATGCCAAACAATTTTACCTTTGCTTTGCTTGAAGGAGGGGCATGTCATGAAAGTGGGGTGCATTCAACTCATGTTAGAGAAGTCAAGGATATTCAACTTATTTCTTAGCTTGCAAAACCTCTTCTCATCTATTGGCTTTGTAAAGATGTCGGCTAGTTGATCTTCGGTGCCAATAGGTTGAATAGCAATGTCACCCTTTTGTTGATGATCTCTAATGAAATGATGCCTTTATATCAATGTGCTTGGTTCTTGTATGTTGGACCGGGTTTTGTGTCATCTTGCAAGCACTCTCATTGTCACAATACAAAGGCACATGATGGAAATCAAATCCATAATCCTTCAAGGTTGATCTCATCCATAGCAATTATGCACAACAACTACCGGCACTAATGTATTCGGCCTCGGCGGTTGAAAGTGTCACACCGGTTTGCTTCTTTGATGACCATGATACTAGAGATCTTCCAAGGAATTGACAAGTGCCACTTGTGCTTCTTCTATCAACCTTGCATCCCCTATAGTCGGAGTCCTAATATCCAATAAGCTCAAAGTTTGACCCCTTGGGATACCATAGCCCAACATTTTGAGTGTGCTTCAAGTACCTCAATATTCTTTTTGATGCGGTGAGATGACTCTCTCTAGGTGAGGATTGAAATCTTGCACACTTGCCAACACTAAACATCACATCGGGCCTAGAAGCGATCACATAGAGTAAGCTTCCAATCAATGACCTATAGTACCTTTGATCAACCATATTGCCACTTTCATCATTGTCCAATGATCCATTGGTACCCATCGGTGTATTAATGCCCTTTGCATCTTGCATGCCAAACTTCTTGATCATGTCTCTAATGTATTTCCCTTGACTAATGAAGGTGCCATTCTTCATTTGCTTGATTTGAAGACCAAGGAAATATGTGAGCTCTCCAAGCATAGACATCTCAAATTCTTTTGCCATCATCTTGGCAAACTCTTCACAATACTCTTGATTTGTTGATTCAAAGATGATATCATCAACATATATTTGCATCACAAACAAATCATTGCCAATCTTCCTGGTGAAGAGAGTAGTGTCAACCTTTCCCATCTTAAAGCCCTTCTTGAGTAAGAAGTCTCTCAACCTCTCATACCATGCTCTAGGTGCTTGCTTCAATCCATACAATGCCTTGTTCAACTTGTACACATGGTTGGGACGATGGTAATCTTCAAAACCGGGTGGTTGCTCAACATACACTAGCTCATTGATGAATCCATTGAGAAAAGCACTTTTGACATCCATTTGATAGAGCTTGATGTTGTGTGCACATGCATAGGCCAATAGAATTCTAATTGCCTCTAATCTTGCAACCGGAGCATAAGTTTCACCAAAGTCAAGACCCTCTACTTAAGTGTAACCTTGTGCAACTAGTCTTGCTTTGTTTCTCACAACAATGCCATCTTCATCTTGCTTGTTCTTGAAAACCTATTTGGTTCCAATGACATTGTAGTCTTTTGGTCTCTCTACCAATTCCCAAACCTTGTTTCTATCAAATTTGTTAAGCTCCTCTTGCATTGCAATGACCCATTCTTCATCCTTCATGGCATCATCAATCTTTTCAGGCTCTTCTTGTGACACAAAAGCAAAGTGTTCACAAAATACCGCTAGCCTTCCTCTAGTTTGCACTCCACTTGCAATGTCACCAACAATTTGATCAATTGGGTGATCTCTAGCAACACTTGAGCTTTGGAGTATTGGAACTTGATTGCTTGAGCTTGGTTGATCACTTGTTGTTGCTTGAGATGATGTACTAGCTTGTTGTTGATCCTGAACTTGAGCACCACTAGCTTGAGTAATTTGCACTTCATCTTTGTCATCATCAACTTAAGTTGGCCTAATATCACCAATGTCCATGCCTCTCATGGCATTCACCAATTGAGTTCCACTAACATCATTGAGGTTCTCATCTTCATCTTGGGACCCATTGGTTTCATCAAATTCAACATCATGGACTTCTTCCAATACACCACTTGAGTTGTTCCACACTCTATATGCTTTGCTTGTGGTGGAATAACCAAGTAGGAACCCCTTATCACACCTCTTGTCAAACTTGCCAAGTCTTGCACCCTTCTTCAATATGTAGCATTTGCATCCAAACACTCTAAAGTATGCAATGGTTGGCTTTCTTCCATTCAATAGCTCATAAGGTGTCTTGTTCATCATGGATGGCAATACAATCTATTGATGTAGTGGCATGCGGTGTTGATTGCTTCGGCCCAAAATGATTGACTCACATTGTATTCACTAAGCATTGATCTTGCCATCTCAATGAGAGTCCTATTCTTCCTCTCAACTAGGCCATTTGATTGTGGTGTGTACTTGGCCGAAAGTTGATGCATGATTCCATAGTCATCACAAAGCTCATCAACTCTTGTGTTCTTAAACTCACTTCCATTGTCACTTCTCACTTTCTTCACTATGATGTCAAACTCATTGTGCACCCTCTTGAGAAATGTCTTGAATAATGAATACACACCACTCTTGTCATTGAGAAAGAACACCCAAGTGAATCTTGTATAATCATCCACAATCACAAATCCATATTTGTTGCCACCAATGCTTGTATATGCGGTTGAGCCAAATAAGTCAATATGGATCAAGTCAAATTCCTTGCAAGTACTCATGAAGCTCTTCTTTTTAGATGAGTATTGGCAACTTGCTTTGTCGGCTTGACATGCACTACAAAGCTTGTCCTTGTCAAAATAAACATCCTTCAAGCCTCTCACTAGATCATGTGTCACTAACTTGTTGAGTTGCTTCATGCCAACATGACCAAGTCTTCTATGCCATAGCCAACCCATGCTAGATTGAGATATCAAGCATGTACTAATTTGAGTCTCACTAGCACCAAAATCCATAAGATAAATGTTGTCAAATCTTATTCCCTTGAAGATCAAGCTTGAATCTTTTGTATTCACTATCTCAACACTATCTTCACCAAAGATGCACTTATAACCAAGATCACAAATTTATGCCACCGAAAAAGCAAATTGTACTTCAATATGTCCACTAGTGCCACATTTGATAAGGTCAAATCATTGGTTATTGCTATCTTGCCTATGCCTTGTATCTTGCCACTTTTGCTATCACCAAAAGTAATAGGCTTGCCATTCTCTTGAGTTGAATCAATAATGTTAAACTTCCTTGCATCACCGGTCATATGTTGAGTGCACCCACTATGAAGAATCCAATGATTCCCCAATCTTGTAATTCACCTACAAGCAAATAAGTAAGATTTAGGTACTCATTTTCCTTGGGTCCTTGGAGGTTAGCAACCAAAGCCTTTGGTACCCAAATTGCCTTCTTCTTTGGGCCAACAATGGGTGAACCAACAAACTTTGCCTTGACACCCTTCTCACCCTTGGTAAGCATATAATAGGAATCAAAGGTGATGGAATGCACTTTTGTTGCCTTATTGTTGCTAGTGTTCATTTTAGCATATTTTTGCTCTTGATGCCCCACTTGCTTGCATCTATTGCAATAAGCACCATTGCTCTTCACAAAGCTAGGCTTTGGAGTAGCAAAGGCCTTCTTGCCTTTCTTGGGGATATAGCCTCAGCCTTCCTTGTTAAGGGAAAACCTTTGGGTACCCAAGCACTTTAGCAAGCGGGCATCCCCACCATATGTCTTCCTTAAGGAGTGGGTGAGCTCATCCACCTCTCTTTTAAGAGTCTCATTCTCAACTTTTAATGATGAGTCTAAAATTACTCCATCACTATTAGTAGAGCTTGAGTGGGTTGATGTGGACGTAGAAGAAATAGATGGTTCTTCAACATCAACCACAAAGGGTTCATCTATGATGTCACATGTTGAACCAACATCCTTCTTGATGATTAAGCAAGCTTTATCATTCTTCTCTAAGAGCAAGGCATGGGCTTTTTGAAGCCTTGTATGAGCTAGCTCTATTTTCCCATAGTCTTCCTTTAGACCCTCATGGGTGGCCTCTAGCTCACTAAAGTTTTGCTCAAGAGTTTTTACACTCTTTTGCAAAGCTTTACATTCCTTGTCCTTAGTCTTAAGCATGATATAAGTTTGCTTAAGCATCTCTAGAAGATCATCTCTAGTGGGTTCATATTCATCATCATCATCATCACTATCATATTTTACTTCATTAGCATTTAGTTCTTCATGCTCATGCAATGATACCTTAGTGGCCTTAGCCATGAAGCATGAAGGTGATGAGCCGAAGAGAGATGACTTCTTGTGTTGGCCAATTGCACTCATGGCCTTGGGCTTCTCTTCCTCTCCATCGGAGGAGCCATCACTATCCCAAGAACAAACAAAAGCACCATCATTTGTCTTCTTGAATGTCATGGTCTTGCTTTTCTTGTTTGTCTTGCCACCCTTGTATGCCTTCATCTTCTCTTTCTCTTTCTTGATTGGGCAATCGGCAAGGATGTGATAAGGGCTATCACACTCAAAGCACTTTCTTGGCTCTTCATTGCCCTTGGATGAATCATTTCTTCTTCTAGAGCCTTGCCCAAACTTCTTGCTCTTCAAGACCTTGCTAAATTTCCTCACAAACATAGCACTCTTGATCAATCTCATCAAGATTCACTTCCTCATCATCTTCTTCTTGAGCCTTGGATTTGCCCTTAGCCTTGGATGAGGTGGTGGCGGCCTTGAATGCCACAACCTTCTTGTTCTTGTCATCATCCTTCTCTTCCTCATCTTCCATGCCATCAACTTGCTCATCGGTTAGCACTTCACCAAGCAAGTCACTACGTGTCATGGTGTCCAATGCACCTCTAAAGAGAATCTTCCTCAACATAGCAAATCTCTTGGGTAAGCACATCAAGAATTTGTGCCCAAAGTCTCTATCCAATGTCTTCACTCCTAGTGCCTTGAGATCATTGACAATCACTTGGAGCCTATGGAATGTATCCGGTATGCTCTCATCTTTCTTCATCTTGAAATTCTCAAATTCACTTTTGAGAACATACAATTTGGCACTTTTCACAACTTTGGTGCCCTCATAGGTCTCACAAAGCTTCTCCCACACTTCACTTGCCTTCTCAATATCCTTGATACCTTCAAACACCTTGACATCCATTCCCTTGTAGAGAGTGCTCAATGCCATTGTGTTGCATTGCTTGTGAATCTTGTCGGTGGGAGTGAGGTTGGTAGGATCTAGGATGACAAAATCCTTCTCGGTCACTTCCCATACTTGGTCATTGATTGATCCCAAGTACATTCTCATACATCTCTTCCAATAGTCAAAATTCCTGACTCCATCAAAGAACAGACGCTTTCCCCCAACATTGTTGAACACAATACTAGCCATGCTTCACACCGGAGGATGTTAAGCCTTCTAAAACGGTGACCACGGCTTTGATACCACTTGTAAGGTCCTAGATGGCTAGAGGGGGGGTGAATAGCCTATAAAAATTTTCTACAAACTCAACTAAACAAACCGATTAGGATAAAACACGGCGTAAAGCGGTTTGCACTAGCTCTAGTGGTCTTGCAAGCCTTCTAGTGACAAGACTAAATATATCTATGATCTCTAATCCACACAAAGTCTATGTCACTACTCTAGCTAATGAGCAATCCTAATATAGTCCTTATGCTAGCTAGAACAACTACACAAAGCAAGTGCTAGCTCTCTACTCAAGGTAAACTAAGAAAGTAATGCAAGAGTGAGAAGCTTGTTATACCGATGTGTAGAGGATGTCAACCAATCACCGGGAAGAAGAAAAGCTATCAATCACACGAAGGTGATGATCCACACACCGAGACAATGAACAAGTCGATTTGTTCATCCAGAGTTCACTTATACACCGACAAGCTAGTCTCCGGTTGTGCCGACCAACACAAGGATGGTGTTTGAGCTAGGCGGTGCCCTTGCTAGCCTCAACACACCACTCAACAAGTGTGGTACCCAAGACACGAGCAATGTATTCCTTGCACTTTGTCTTCCCGACGAGGAGTGCGTAATCCTCTCACAATTTCGCCCGGAGGTGGCCAAGAAACAATCTCCTCTTCTTGCCAACAACTCCACCAAAACACCAAGCCGGCTAGGAGCGGTGTCTCCAAGAGAAACGGGAAACTCACCGGCTCACAACGATCCCCAAGTGCCTCTAGATGCAAGAACTCGATGCAATACACTAGGATCAACTCTTCTCTCAAGAATGAAGCTCAAATCAAGAATGAGAGAGGAGGGAGGCTTGCTTGCTTGCTCAAAGGTGTTAGGAGTGATTCAAATATCCAAGAGAGAGAGCATGAGGCAGCCAAGGGCCTATAAATAGGCTCCACCATGAAATGGAGCCGTTGGGGAGGAACATGCAATTCATGCGTCGGTCATGCTTCCGGTGCATGCGTCCGGTCACTCCCGAGAGCAACCCCGAAAACATGCTCTCTATTTCTTTGACCGGAACCACTCACCGGAAAGTCCGGTCGATTCTGCATGCTTCCTGGTCACGAGTCCGGTGCATGCGTCCGGCCGCCTCGAGCCGCGAAAAATTGCCGATGTGTTGCCGTTTCTTCGCCTTTGCTCCAAACCGACTTCCGTCACTTGTTTCTTGTTGCCGACACGTCGAAGAACACCCCGACACCATGTGTTAGCATTTTTGAAAACATTTTCGACAAGGATGGAGTTAGCTCTTTAGGTTAGAATGCAGGCATATGAATTTTGAACCTAAAGGCACATGAGGACCGATATGTACGAAAAGTTTCCCCTCTTTATAGTACGGCTTATCGATCCTATAATCACCCACACCCTCTATGGTGTCTTGGGTGTGAAATCAAAAGCCCTATGGTTATACCTTTACCTTGGGGTCAATTGATCTCCGAAACTCCACCAAGTTGCATGCTTGATCATCTTTTGGATCACCTCGATCCATCCTCCATGATCACAAAGCACCAACTCCCGCACACGACCAATCTCCAATCTAATCAAACACTTAGCATCGAGAGATTAGTCCTTAGATGTCACTAATTAGCCAAAACCAAACTAGAGATCTTCACATAACATAAAAGACATAACCTTAGCTAGCAGACAGCGGAAAGACACTCTGATCTTCTGGTGTAGATTCCACAGGGAACGACTGACTGGTTGATCACAAGCCTAACTACTTCCTGAGGTGTGGGGAAATAGCAAGAGTGAGTCCATGTCGAACTCCGCAAATATAGCTAGGCAATATCTACCCAAAAACCCATGATCATTATAACATAATTAATAAATAGCATGAAACGATAAATCATGAACAATTTAATAAGCATGTATAGTCAACAGTTATATCATAAACAACATCATCAATAGAAAGTAAATCCTTCCCTCGGTTTTTCAGTCGTTCATAACCGCGAACACGGCCGATATATCGGTTTTAACTTCTGCTTGAGGGTGTACACTTTCACTACGGGTTATGACTTTCCAATGCATGGGTTCTAGACTCCCAAACACTGAAAACCCATATAAAGTCTTTCAAGGGTTCACCTAAAAATATTAGTGGCCAACAAAGCTACAACCCTGTTTCTCCCAATTTTGGCAAACCACCAACAAAGATAACCAAAGCCCTTGAACGACTAAAGCCGAGCCATGTACCCCCCCATAGTTGTACGGTAAATCCCGGATTTTGCCAAAGGATAAGTCCTTATGGAGAGCTAAGAGCATCATAAACAAAACATAGCTCTTTTCGCCCTATGAACCTTGTTATCAACAATTCATATTTAACGTTCAAGTGCATAAACATTAAGCAAGTCATAAGATCATGGTCTAAAGCTAGTATATCCCAAAACTATACTTGCCTTAAATAGATATCCTTCATCAAGTCCAAATCTTTCCCAAAAAACACCTTGTTGATCAACAACTTCTTCCGAACACCACGAGAAAACTCACTTGTCTACTTGGTTCCAATCAGCAACACACAACAAGACATAATACAAATAAGCTCGCATGAATGCATATACATGTGTCTAGCCTTATATTGGATTTTAGTTTCACAAAATTTATTTATTTTCTATATTCAATGCATCACATAAATACATAAATAAATCAAATTTCCTATTTAAAAATTATGCAAAATTTCGGGTGTTGTATAGTGGATGTTGAAGCTGCTGCGAGAATTGTGCTTCATGACTGGAATGAAGGTATGTCTGATATTTTTGTCATGAACTTTGTAAATTCTTGTCTCCAAAGACCTAATCCTCTGGTTTTTAGGTAAAATACCATATTTTACACCGCCACCTAAAAGAGATCTTTGGGGGAGGACTCGGATGCAAAGTGATTATATCGAGAAGATGGGAAAGAATTTAATATTGATGAAATTTACAAAGCTGAGTCTTCATATATTGGTGGTTTGAAGTCCATTGAGGAGTTTCATCATATTAAAATTCCTCCTAATTCTCCACCAGGGATTGATGAAGAGATGCTAGAGGTAATAATCTTAAAGCTTGTGATTTTCCGTGAATTAAGTGGATTTAACATGGTAACCCCTGTAGATTTTATGCCATCCTGTTGCCTATTAGTTATCTGCTTTGTTTCTTGTGATGGCCAGATGTATTGCATTCATTGAAAGTAAATGTTTTTTTTTTTGTGTTTTTTTTAATGGTCGCTGGTTCGGTCTCAGCTCTATACACTTATGTTAAGAGGTTTCATTCGAATCTATTGACCAACATCTATGTACAGTTCTTTGTAAACAGCATAATGAAACAGGCATCATGGTAAAAGGGTAGTGCTTGCTCTCTGGTGAAAACACTTGTAGAAATCATCCGTACTCCGTAGGTTCTAGTTGAATACCAATATGCTTTGCTGCAAGTAAAACTTGAGCATTTGGAACATTGTGCTTGGCCTTGTTATTTGACTCTTGTGTTGCAAGAAACCTAGTGAGCCTGTCAAGGAAAACCGGGAGGAGCAAATGTCTGATGTGAATGATCGGGAAGGTAGCAAGGCAGCCAGTGCTAGCACACAGAACGACAAGTTGTACACCGCCGAGGGCATACTCGACCATCGCAGGAGGAAAGCGGAGAAGAAACGGTGAAAGGCGAACAAGTTCAGCGTGCTGAACGACATGGATGCGGACTACGATTTCAAAGTGGATTATCAGATGGAGGACGCCTCGGCTGCCGATGAGCACGCTGATGATGGGGAAAATATATGGTGGAAACCACATCTTAGGTGGAAACATGGAAACCACTTCAAAAAGTCATATCTAGGTTGTTTTAAAAATTTTGAAATTTGGCACACACATAGTGCATACAAATATGTACTCATATAGAAAAGTTGGGATGCAAACTCAGTTTTAAGAAATTCATACAAAAATGACAAATTTCAGATTCTGGTAAATTTTGTCTTTTAGTGCACTTGAACCTGAAATTTGCCATTTTCGTATGAATTTTTCTAGTTTGAGTTTACATCCCAACTTTTCTATATGAGTACATATTTGTATGCACTATGTGTGTGCCAAATTTCAAAATTTTTGAAACAGTCAAGATATGACTTTTTGAATTGGTTTCCATGTTTCCACCCAAGATGTGGTTTCCACCATATATTTTCCCCCGATGATGATGATGGCGGGGATGAAGCCAAGGATAATGAACCGATGACTGGTGTCGATGATTGATGGCACAGTAGATGTTATCCGTGATATTATCTTGTGAGTGTCATAAATGAAATGTATCAGTGTGGGGATTGCAAAATTAACCCACAACAGTTTTGTGCTTAGTTTTTTGCTTGTTTAATGAAAGATGATACTTCTGTAAGAAAGCTTGCGATTTACCTACTTTTACCTAAAGTTGCATTTATTGATCATGATGCGCTATCCTTGATTGCATTTATATGTTTATCAGGAATTCATGATGCCTTATCGGGAAAAGGTTACGAAAAGGGCACTAGACTCTATCACAGAGTTTAAGTCTATCTATTATCTTCATATATCAATATAAATTATTTTCGTATTTATTGTACTTTACTAATGTGATAATGTATTTATTGCACTAGACTCTATCACAGAGCACGGACCTTAACAGATCACCTGTAGGCTCTAGGTTATTGTAACCCATTATACGTAACCAGAGATCCTGAATTAAGCAGGATATCATGATTGAATACAAACAACAGAGCAGACAAGGTAATTGCTGGGATCAATATATAGTGTAGGATGTAGGATATATAAGCTTTAGTGTGGTGCCTATCTCTTCTTACTAGAAGTTAGAACTGGATTACAGTGGCACAAAGAACCAAATTGCATAGTATTTCGATCTATCCCTTTTCCTGTTAGTACTATCTACTTCATCTACTATAGAAATTTAAACCGGTAAGTGAAGGTGGATAAATTACAGGTGAACGTGAAAAAAAAATTACAATTATAACATTCATACTGTGCGTTAAGGCCTTGTTTAGATTGCTAAAATTTCTAACCTTTTTCTCACTTTCTCTCCATCACATCACATTAAATATACAAAAGATATATGTTTGGAGTATTAAATGTAGGTAAAAAAAATAACTAATTACACAGTTTAGATGTACATTGCGAGGCGATTCTTTTGAGCCTAGTTACTCCATGGTAGGATGATATTTACCACTAACAAAGCGAAACGTGCTACGATTAATGCGATGTGACATCCGGTTATAAATTTTAGCCATCTAAACAAGGCCTAAGTGTATGGAAATTGTTAATATCATAGGTAGGAGGAGCACCCTTTTTATTGAGAACCGCTCAATGATATTTGCACCCAACTGGGACTGCTGCTTGCTTGTAGTACAATTTGTATAGTATATTTGTTTAATAGGCGCCGCCGTCCTCAACTCGAAAGCTGATTGGAGGCCGGTGCCGGTCACGCGAACTGAACTGAAATGCAGTCCGGCTCTGCAGCGCCACCGCAACCAACGCCGCTTCCAGTTCCCACCCAACCGGCGACGGCGAGGGTGATGGCGATGGCGACGCACGCCGAGCTCGAGGCGGCCGTCGCCGCGTTCGCGGAGAAGAAGCGCCGCCTCCGGGAGACCTTCGACCGCCTCGTTGCCTGCTCCCCGGTCCCCTTACCTTTCCGCTGGGAGGACCTCGACGCGCACCTCGCCTCCATCGCCGCCAGCTTCTCCACCCACGGCGACGCCATCGCCATCGCCATCGCCGGTGCAGCAGCCGCTGGGGGTCCAACCGTCGCTGCTCACCACGTCGAACACCTGGGCACGGAGGAGCAGGACCGGGGAACGCCGCGTCGGGCGCGGCGCGGAGGAGGAGGGACAAGGTGAGGAAGGGGGGAAGGCGGAAGCGCGTCGTCGCACCAGGAACGCGGGGAGGAGGAGGATAGGGAGGTCCGGGAGGCATCCAGTGCACGTCCCGAGCGAGAAGCTGACGAAGCGGGGGGGAACGTTCTCGGGGCCGAGGTGGTGCCAATCGAGGCGGCTCCTCCAGAGCAGCTAGACGACGACGAGAAGGAGGAGGAGGATGCCATGGGCGCAGTCGTGGCGTCGTCTCCCCACCAAGGCGATGACGACGACGTCGAGATGGAGGTGGTGGAGGAGGAAGGGGAGTGGCTAAAGCATCTGGTTTACGAGACGTCGGCTCTGGCGACGACCGTCGCCGCGGCGTGCGCGAACATGGACCCCTCCGCGCTGGTGGACGTGCTGCGCCTCAGCGACAGGAGCTCCCTGCGCGTTCCTCCCGGCGCTGCTCGGCGCCCCGGACCCCACGCCCTCCTCGTCCGCGCCGTCGGCGGCTTCCTGGACTTGGCCTCAGCGTCATCGGGGCGCGACGCGAGCGAGTGGTGGGCGAACTGCGTCGAACTGATCGAGTGCGCGCCCCGCCTCGCCGCGCCGTCGCCGGACGCGCTGGCGCAGGCAAAGCGCCTGGTGCTGCACTGGAAGGAGATGGTGGTGGCGAGGCCTGCCGGCGGCAGGGACATGGGCGGGATGGCCGGATGGGGCCTTCTCACCTTCATTGCTACCTACAACATTGTCCCGCAGTTCGATGCTGATGAGATGATCCGTCTCTTCGATAATATGGCGCCCCAGGTGAAGGATAACTGTGTTGAGCTCTGCAACCGTCTTGGCCTCACCGGAAAGATGACCGGTACATATTGTGTTCCTCGATTTCGACTCTCGATGATGAATTTACTTATCTCATTACTTGTGGTTAACCTATTCTATGAGGCAACACACTATGCATAGATGAACGGTCGTTCTCCTGTACTTACGTTGTAGACTGGTAATTTACTTGTGATTCAGACATCAGAATGCTCTGAATCGCATAGGATTCTCTTCAGGTGGTTGCCAACCAATGCTCACCATCACTGTCTCCCATCTATAACCAAACTTAAAACTAGAGCACGAACCTTACCAGATCACCTGTAGGCTGTAGCTAGGTTATTGTAACCCATTATACATAACCAGAGATCCTGAATTAAGCAGGATATCATGATTGAATACAAACAAGAGAGCAGACAAGGTAATTACTGGGATCGATAGTGTAGGATGTAGGATATATAAGCTTTAGTGTGGTGCCAATCTCTGCTTACTAGAAGTTAGAACTGGATTACTGTGGCACAAAGAACCAAATTGCAGAGTATTTCTATCTATCCCTTTTCCTGTTAGTACTATGTACTCTCCTTCGTTTTAAGTGAGAAATTCACATTTAGCCATCAAATCGAGAGTTTAATCACTTGAGTATCTGGGCTTATTTATTATGTGATATGGTTCAGTCATGGCATCACCTAGATGATTTGCGTCAGTCTAGTACTTTGGTGGTTGCAAGTTGAATCCGCCTACATTAATCTAGGATGATTTTATGTCTGTCTGACAAAATTATGACGGGTTTTCTATTTTTTCTTCCATTTTTGTGTTTTCAGTTATTGCGTGTTGTGGAGCATCTTTTGAACTATTCTTAGTTTTACAATGCAGACCTCACTAGTAGATTTTCTAATCTCACTCCATCACTGGTTTACCGTGTTGCTAATGTTTGGCTCATTTTTCTGCAGATTCAATCAATTATTTCATTGAAAATGGGCAGCCACTCGATGCTATAAGATTGGCACACACTTTCAGTTTGACTGACAAATATCCTCCACTTGCCATCATGAATGATTATATTGAGAATGCGAAGAAGACTGCTGAAGACATACTAAGCAAGGAAAGCTATACACTGGAATCTCTGGTATGTTCTGTTTCTTGGAAAGGATGTCTTGATATGCTAATCCAACTTAAAATGAAATTGAGCATTTACCACACCTGTAGTTTGGTTTAACTGAGAAGTTCTGGATTTGGAAAATAAAATACAGCATTCTTTCATGCTTTTCTGAAGCAAGGTTTTCAACATTAAAGCAGTGCAGTTTAGGAACTAAGCTAGGTTTGGATGTGCACCATCACCGGTCTAGGTTTGGGCCCAGTTTGGAACTTTGGGTCAGATATTGGCCTTTCTTCTTATAATGTAGTGAAATTAGTACGTAGTGGTAATACTGCAATCCTAACCCTCCTGCTTTGAAAGTTGTGTTGCTTATTTTACGAACCTGTTTGTTGATAATATGTTTTATCCACATAATGACAGAGATATCTTACTTTCAACACTGACATAGACATATAATGCTTTCAACTGTTTTAACGCCTTTAAATCATCCGTTGAGCAGAATCAAGCGATGGCAAAGAAGGTTGATGCTCTAATATTTTCATGGAGCGCAGTTGATGGGTGTGATATTGATTCTGCTCAGCGTAATAGCATCAAGACAGAAATTACTCAGTTGTTACACAAGTATGCAAAAAAGCAGCAAAGTCTAGCAGGTGCTTCGGCCTCCATTTCAAGTTCGCATCAGCAGCAGAATTTTCAAGAGGAGTACCAGCAGAGGCCACAAATGCGACTGGTGGAACAGCAGAAACAGCAGCGAAAGCCACATCATGGGCTGCAGCCAAAACCAGGAGAGGAACGGCACAAGCAGCAGAAGCCACAAGAGATGCAGCATCGGCACATTCAGAATCAACAAGAGCCGCAGAAGCCGGAAATGTGGCAAAAGGGGAAAAGGAAAAGAGAAAACAAGAAGAATCGCAAGAGGAAACAGCGCCGGCAGAATCTGCAACAGCAGAATAAACGCCCAAGGCTACCTCCATATGTCAGGCCAGGAATTGACAACCGGCATGGGCAACCATTTTCAGGAACTCGAAGAGCTCCATTCGCAGCCTATACCACTAACAACACACCTCGGTATTTTTGGTACATGTAACGATCGTTCTCAGCATCACGTGCCAGTGTTCCGCCATTGATGTAAGTTACTGTAGTAGTAAACTGATGAAAATAGAATAGAAAGAACTTCGGTGCTGACTGGTTTTGCTTAGCTTTCCCCATAAAAAGCTTTTAAGACCCCACAGTGACTTGTGTATAGGCCTGTGTTACTGAAACCTGAATAACAACTATTGACTTTATGTATATGTTGGATATGGCTCTTCAAGTTTGTCTAGTAGTTATTCATATGTGATTCTTGCATTGACCATAAAATGTTGTTTGTCACAATACCCGAAGAAGAATGACTGAACTTTCTGGCATAGAATAAACGTCTATAGAAAAGCACTCTTCCTCCATTCGTTGTGAAATAAAAGGTTCCATGCACGTTAATCTCGAGCAGGTGTCTCGTGATACTTTTGCTCTTTCAGTGATTTATGTCCATCGTGGAGGAATTTGTTGCAACTG
This sequence comes from Hyparrhenia diplandra, assembly GCA_015847255.1. NCBI lineage: Eukaryota > Viridiplantae > Streptophyta > Magnoliopsida > Poales > Poaceae > Hyparrhenia > Hyparrhenia diplandra. The sequence continues at coordinate 104,801 of JADLZK010003090.1, read as the reverse complement.
AAAAGTACGCAAATTCCTGTTACAGCGCATATGTTTCAGATTGCAGGCATTGCAGCACTTCGATGAACATGTGTACGTGACCAGACTATAAAAGCAGCACCATAAAGTTACTCAACAAATCGATGCAAGTGATTGACAACTGTCCATACACCATGTTGCGAAAACTGTCATCACATAGAACAAATGAACACAAAACTATTTACAGAACAGACCAATACAGGGCTGTATCATACAACTTCTACGCTTCACCATAGTTTCACTCAGCCACCGATGCAGAACGCCAGAACTTCTACACTATCTGGGATAAGATGGAGGCTGAAGGGCAAAGGGATTAAATGGCAGACCCATAAACTGAGGTGATCTGAATTGCGGTACGAATGGCGTTCCTTGGCCTACAGGCCAACCTGGCTGGGCACGGTAGTTGTTAATTCCAGGCACAGCAGCGCAAGGTGGACGCCCAAAGTTTTGGATCTGAGGAACATTCAGAGCCAGAGGAACAACAGGTGTCGGAAGCTTATCTTCTTGTTTCTGTTTCTTATCTTCTTGTTTCTGTTGCTGCTCCTGTTGACGCTTCCTTAGTTTCTTCTCCTGCTTCTGCACTACCTTGAGCTGCTTCTTAACCTTTGTTTGTTGCTGCTGTGAATTTGAAGTTGAGGCTTTCAAGGGATTCTCTAGATTCCGCTTCTTTTTTTCAAACTCACCTATCAAAATGTTGATATCTTTGCTGATACTGGTGCAGAGCTTGGAGTCAATGATTTCCTTCTTATTAGCCAAAACATGCGCCCTTCTTAGATTCTCAAGCTCCTTTATTATAACCCACCTCTGCACACAGGAAGATGCAAAACTATAAAACTAATAATATAGCAGAGATGAAGCAGATTGAGATGAATTATGAATATATATTTGTCCCCATAAGAATATTACATGTTTCAAAATGAAACTTTATAAGGAAATAGGCCACTTCAAATAGCTCAAGCATAAGACATTAAATTTCCTCAATTTTTCTTATGGAACTGGGTGAAACAACCACACGGTAATACAGTCTGCAACTAAAATCAATTTCTAGCACATACCAACTGGTGTGTCATGTTCTTTTGAGATATTTCCATAGCATTCTGTTTTGCCTTTTCGACATATCCCTTCAGAAGAGAAAGTGGAGGATACTTGTGCTCCATATGAAAACTACGTGCCAACCAGAAAACATCCATTTGCTGCCCATCTCTGATCAAATAGTCCATTAACTCTACAAAAAGATGAAAACATTAACAAGCAGACTTTACACGCAGATGAGCAGTCAGAATTGAAATGATGGCTCATAACATGCATTTTGATGACTCAGCATGCAAATATGCAAAACAACAATGAACTAAATCATCAACAGATCAAGTGCATAGTGATATACTCACTGAGGAGGCTATATTATACCCAAATCAATCAAATATATCCATCAATACCATATTACAAACTATACTGCTTGGATTTATGCCATGCGAAGGCTCAACCCATACAACAACATAGCCTTAGCCTTTTGTCCCTAGTTGGGGTAGGCTAGAGATGAAACCCATAGGAAACAAGTACAAAATATACAAAAATGTCATTTGACCCAGATTTCGGAAAATTTCTGGCTTGTGATTTCGATCAAGAGGTGGCACAATTGGCAACAAGTAGGTATCAAGGAATAGGTCCATAAAAGCAGCAGTCAGGCATCAAAGGATAGGCTCACATGCGAATAGCACACAGAAAGGGGTAAGTGATACAATGTTGACTCTCATGCCTCAGATTATTGACAGTTTCACCATGAAAACTATGATTACTTAATTAGTCCTCTGTGCATCTTAAGCTACCGACTTGCATGAATTGCTACTTTGCTACTGCTGACTTGACGTGAGGAAAAAGTATGCAAATTTTAAAATATCATGGATAACAGTACAGGATAAGTACTTTTGCCATAGTCGTATGTGAGCTGTGTAGTACAAGGCTGTAAGCTTAAAAATAATAAAATGCTCAAACTATAAGACGACTCTGAATTTAAGTAATGAGCAGATAATAAAGATCCAACATGTTTTCCCAGCACAGTTTGAGCAAAAGTGCAGAACATATTATAGTTAATAATGCCGAAAGATGTGGTTGTACCTGGGATTCTATTGTCAAGCCCAAGACCCTTTAAGAGCATGGCGGATTGCTTCTTCTCTTTTATCGGCATGTTACCAAAGAGACAGAAGATCTCCTTCGTGTACTCAGTTACAATGTTATAGGAGATAAGGAAGTTAAGAAGGCCCCACGAGGCTAGGCTTCCATTGGGATTGCGACTCCTAGATTGTCAATCATCTCCTTCCAATGCTTAGCCACCCACTTGGCCTGCTCAATCGTGTCGGCAGAAGGCTTGGTAACAACTACAGGTACCATTTGAACTAGCCAAACAAAGTTTGCCCAGACCGTCCTGGTCTTAAGAAATATCTCGCTGTGTAGGAATAACTCAACTACATGGAGAGCCAATGCTGCAGCATCTGGAGCACATCGAAATGCAGCAGGAAACTTTGAATTTGAACTGAGCTTGGTGTTGGTGGATATGAGCTTGAGCAACCACTCTGCATCCATGTTTGCGCATGCTACAGTGCAATCATCTGGTCTACATGGAGGAACCCAATTACCCCGGTCTGAAGACGCCTCATTGACTACTACCACCTCCTTGTCCGCAGCATTTTTGGCACCTTCCACCTTGTCATGAACATCCTGTTCATGTGCTTCCTGCTCCTGCTCCTGCTCCTGCTTCTTTCTGCAAGCTTGCACTGAAGACGCCATCTTGGCCAGATCCTCCTCCTTGTCCTGAGAAGCCTTAAAAGCATCTTTGGTATCCAGCCTGTCCTTATCAAACATCTGCATCGCCCTGTCAGGATCCTGCTCCTCCTCCCTTGCCTCCTCATCCTTCATCTCGTTGGCAATCATTACGTTGGCCGCCTCCTCAACTTTGCCTTCCTCCACCACCTCCTCTCTGGCGTCCTCCTTTTCGTCATTGCAAATTTTATCATAGCTGGCTTGTTGCATCTCCTCATCGGTCTTCTTCTCCAGCTCTGCCATCTCTTCCACTTCCACCTTTCTGGCCTCCTTTTCACCATTGCAAATCTTATCACTGTCCGGTTCCTGCATGTCCTCATCGGCCTTCTCCAGGTTCGCCACCTCCTCCTCCACTTCCACCTCTCTGGCATCCTTCCCATCCTTTTCATCATTGCCAATCTTATCGCGGTCGGCTTCCTGCATGTCCTCATCGGCCTTCTCCAGCTCCGCCACCTCCTCCATTTCCACTTCCACTTCCTCCTCCACCACCACCTCCTCCCCCCTCCTCCTCATCCTCCTCCTCCTCCACCACCACCACCACCTCCTCCTCCTCCTCCTCCTGGTTTTCTCCTTCCCATCGCCGCGAGTTCCACCCAACGCGGCAGCAGCGGGTGCAGCGCGGGCGGCCTCAAGCACACGGAGCTGGCGAAAGCGCAGCGCGATTGACGACTGGAGCGAGGAGATGTGGCCGTCGAGGTCCTCCCAGGCGAAGGGGAGTGGCGAGGGGGAGCAGGCGGAGAGGCGGTCGAACGCCTCCCGCAGGGCGTCCTTCTTGCCGGGCAGGGCGGCGATGGATGCCTCCAGCTCCGCCACCGTCATCGCCATTGGAGCCGGGTGATCAGGGCTGGCCTGCGCCATCGGCCGGGAGGGTGGAGCGGCGGCGGATTGCATGGTGGTGGTGGTTCCCATCGCGAGTGCGACGGCGAGTCGGCGAGGAACCGAACAGACTCACTTTCCTGGGCGGACTGACTCCTCGCTCCTGGCACTAGTTTTTCAAACCCTAAACCCTAAACCCCGAAACTTAGTTTTTTGACTTAGTTTTTCAGAACACATTTCTAGCATTCATTTTATAATTTTAAATTTAGGCTGTTTGGTGGAAAGCTGCAGCGTGTGCAATTTTAGCATCACTTCTAGCGTTCTTTTCCTCTTGCTTTCTACTCTCTATGTTTTTTTTTTTGAAAAAAAATATTTTATACTAAAAAATTAGCTTAACATTTGGCAACTCTATTGCCAACGTTTTTTTTAAAAAAAAATCCTGATTTGGAACCCCCGACCCCACCAAATGCAATAAGAGGTGGCCTTCAAGATTTGTCTACTTATGTTTTTCATGATATATATATGCCTCACACCTAGCCATATAATAACTATATAAGAGCATTGTCAACAGATTACTTATCTTATCCTAATTAAAAACATGTAATATAATATAAAGGATTGCAGTTAAGTTGCTCCAGCAGATTACTCTCATAATAACTACAATACTTGAATTTTTTAAGTAATTACTCAAAAGACAGCCTGCTCTCGTCAAATATAGAAGACTAGTGATTTCTTGCGCCCAAGCCAAGCGATACCAATGGCCCGGCATTATTTCTAAAGGAAATTTCATGCAGATATTAGATGATTAGACATCATCATCCAGCCAAAACAAACGCTCGATCATACGGTCGGGATAATGAGAGTACCACAAGCCGAGCTAAATAGCACAATAACAGATGTTCATACATAAAGCAAACTTAAATCGAGACGAAATATGAAACATTTATCCGAGCTTGGTTCTTTGTCACTCCCTACGATAATGAGAGTACCACAAGCCGAGCTAAATAGCACAATAACAGATGTTCATACATGAAGCAAACTTAAATCGAGAGGCGAAATATGAGACATTTATCCGAGCTTGGTTCTTGTCACTCCCTACGATATATAACAATTCTATCAACAGCCTGGAGAGATGATTTGTGTCATGGAACACGGAACTAACAGAACTAATTACGTAACAACTTGTAGTATTGAAGAAACCTGAACCTCAATTCCCCGGTTGTTGACACGAGTTAGGTGCAGATATTGCCGTATTTTTTTGGGAGAACAACCTGTCAATACAAAAAAGTAATTAGCTGTGTTTTTTTTGAAATACATCTCCACTTTAAACGACAAAGAGTTAAGCATACAAGGAACTTCTATGGCACAAATCTGCAACTAATATGCCATAAAGTTAAATATAGGAGAAACTTTTACGAGAACAAATCTTCAGTGTGAATGGTCAAGATTTTAGTGGTTGACGATAAACACTTATCCTAACACAATAGGAGCGCGGTCTATGGCACATGAAAATGGACTCATAGATGCCGGAACTCAACAGGCTCATGAAGGCAGTTTAGATACACAAGGAAATTAAAATAGCGTAATGGTTGAAAAACGGCATGGTTGAAAACAGCATGTAAAAATGAGAAACCAGATATGAGCCTCATTTAAGTAAACAGAGGCAAAGGAAACAATTTTTACATCACCAATAATGCCACAGGCAGAGCAAAGATGCAGTACAAGGTTTTTTTACAATGTTGTCTAATGCATCCATGTAGGCATGAAAAATAAGAGGCGCTCGAAAAGTAATTTCAGAAAAAGCATCCTACCAATAGTGCAAGATGTCCAAGCAAACAACCTTGATCTGAAGGAAGACCTCTGGATTTTCCAATTAACTTCTTGCCATCCCAAGCTGAAAGAGCAATGAAATCACTCCAAAAGAGAAGTACCTGAAACACGTAAACCGTGAAAAACATGTAATGAAATCACGGCGCATCCTATGGAAGCAGGGTTGGCTACAAATAGGCTCGAATGAGATCAAGAAAGTGTCCATAATTAACCTTCCTAAGAGTGTACAAGAAATAATGGAAACCATCACCAAAAAATACTGTACTCATCTTCTACCCTGCGAAAATTGATGAGCACGTATTTTGGGACACATATTTTTATGAATCCTTCAAATAAGATAGCATTAGATGAACTGAGGAGCAACTGCATTTTTAGCATAACATCAATGGAAGAGGTGACTATCAATGGAAGCAAAGATCTACTGATATTTGCATAACATCAATACTAATCTAACCTGGCTATGCAAAACGAAATTAATGCGAGCATATATACGAGATCAAAGTATTGAAACTAATGAAACAAAGTAAAGGTTGATATCATCACCACTTCTAATGTATTATGTTTTATGTGTACAGAAGCTGAGGCTAACTTAGATCCATATCTAACCTATGAGGTGGTGCATTTTTCGAGTTTCTAAGCATATCAAGGCTTTTTGCCATCTCTTTACCTTCTTTGGGGAAACATTTTTTAAGTAGCTACCAAGCAACAAAGATATCTGCATCACAACAAAGTAATAATCAGCCTGTTAGTGATCATACAAAATCAAAGGGAACTATATATAGATATATATATTGCCCAAAAAGGTAACTTATATCTACTGACCAAACGTAAGGAAATTCTAGATTGCTGAAACAATAAAAAACCCTACATGGACCAACGAAATTTCCCTCGCCCTCCATGTTCCAACCCTTTACTTACAACATTAACAACATCTACCCTCATATATCAGTATGTATGGATCTGACTACCTTAGCACATTAGAGCATACACGATATAATTTTATAGCCCGAACATCCAACATGTAGAACGCGGTATGTATGCATGATTTTTTTTAGGTTAATGTGGGACATCAGAATGTAAATCTGCTGCTTTGTGACATGCTAGGGTGGCGTCGGTTATATGAGGGATCGAAAAATCAATAGGTTTCACATGCATATAGTACCCAAAACGAAGTTGTACTGTATCCAGATACACTGTTCTTTGTTCAGCATATAAAAAATCAAACTCATAGGTCATAAACAATGCAAGCAGTTCAGTATCATAGATTCGAGAGAATGCAAGGAGTGAAGCATCAAAAAATTTATGAAAAAATGCAAGAATCAATTTTCAAATTTGTTACTTTGATATTTGGAACCGACGATAAATCTTACCCGGTGGCACATAAAAATACACCAATGAGTTTGATGGCCATCTACGCTTTTCTGGTAAAGATAAGCTGAGTTGGTCTGCCAATTGTCCACATTAGCGGGATAGAGTATAGCAATAAGATAAAAAGAAATATTGTTGCCAAAGTCTCTGCAGACCTGGCCTTTTTCAAAGAAGGCGTCTTAAGATAATAGGAAAGCTTTTAGACAAAGACAACATAAAAATGACAGGCCATCTAAAGAGAGCTGCGATCCATACACATGCTACTTTTTTTTCTACATTTAGATTAATTGCAGATCTAAAGCCAATATTTTTGCTTTGTAACCAGACAAATTACCTAAGGAATTCATAGCAACAAACAACAAAGGTTTCGATAAGGGAGGAAGGGGAGAACGGTTGAGATGAAAGACATTTATATACCAAATAGACTTGGTGGAGTACAATACAACTCTCCAGTCGGTGTATTGTTGGGCAATCACGAGAATCCATAGCTCATAGACCGGACCTATCACTTGCATCCGGGTGTAGAATATGTATTCCAACAGAAATAAGCTTTAGGCTTAGTAAGAAGTAGGAACAAAACAAACAACTAATCGCACATAAAAACAAACTGCAGAACGGTTGTTTTTTGGAGGTAGAAGGAAGGGTGGCGCGCTCACCACTGGTAGGGCAACGTGCGTGTTGCGGTGAGCTTCGTACAATGGGGATGACCGAGGAGGGGCGATCCGGCTCCGGGCGCCACCATACCACCTGCGTGCTCGCCCCACCTCCTTGTACATCCTTGCACATAAATACACTGAATAAAATAACCGTTTTAATCTCATCAGCCAACAAATCAATGGACCATCTTTGCAAGACCGATCAGCCAACAAATCAATATACCATCTTTGCAAGACTCATGAGCTAACGGAAAGGTCGGGAAACATATACCATCTTTGTGGTGTGTGTTCCTATGGTTCGCAATGCAACAAGACTCATGGGCTTGTCGAAAGGCCTGGGATGATCTTGAACGGCCATAGCTTCATGTCACCATGCATGGATGGGTCGAGAGAACCTCCCTGTCGATCAACCGCTTGTCATCTGCATTACAATAAAATGAGCAAGATTGTGTCGAGAATAAATGGCCAGCATTAGGGAGAAGGCATCGAGCAAGATTTCTTCTAATCTGTTCGGCTTATTGTAGACATGGTTATAACAAAAAAAAGCTAACAAAAAAAACAGGGGCAGCAACAATAATGTGAGCGGGGCAATGGAAATCTCCTATTTATTTTGTCACAACAAATGAGCAAAGTGCAAAGCATCAAAGTACTTGTCGATTAATTGTTTCTTCAGGCACAAATAATGCACTACAAATGAGCAGGGCAATGCATCAAAAGCCTATCGGTTTATTTATTTCTTGAGACAACAATATTTTTTGTAAGGACACTTCGTTTTAATTTCATAACAACAAAAGGACACTTCGTTTTAATCTGGCCACAACAAATGAACAGGATGGAGCAACAGCATCAGGTGACTATCAATACCACTAAGCAGTAAGCACCAAATTAAACAATTCTCATTTTTTTTTTTTGTGTAGGTTCTCGATTCCGCCTACCATGTCGCTAATTTTCCTGCTACAAAGCACGGTAACCAATCATCACAAAGAGAACACGATTTTAGAGGTCAATATGCGAGATCCAGCTAAACCACTTGTGCATACAAGAGTCCTCTAAGCATTCAGAGAAACGTGACGCCATCGAAGTGGATTCAACTCGAATCCCCCAAAATCAAAAAAAAAAAAAAGATTCAACTCAAATCCCTCGATAGGCTTGAAATCAAATTACCGGGCATCACATGGCGGGGCGCTCGGCGCGCCGCCGTCGCCGCCGGGGAGGGGCCGCCGCCCCGCCCGGGCGGCCGTGCCGCCCTTGGCAGCGCCCGCCCGCGTCGCCGGGCCGGCCGCGCCACGCTACGCGACCCCGCCCCCTACCGCCGCCGCGCCCGCCGCCCCGGCGCGCCGGGGGGGGAGGGAGGGGAAGGAGAGGCCGGGCGAGGCCACGGGCGGGAGCACGAGCCCCGTCGGGCGTGGAGAGAGGAGGGAGAGGGAGGAAAGGCGGCTGGGACAGAGAGTGAGGGTAGGGTTAGGGTTAGGGGTGGAGCTGGTATATATATGATGCAGAGGAGCCACGAGAACCGCTGGATCGAAGATCGGACGCACAAAAATATTTTGGACGACGTGGACGCCCTGGCCGCGGGTTTTCTCCACACCAAATATTACTTTTAAATCCATCCATGCACTCTCTTATATCCGCGCTTTGAATCTATTGGAATTTGTTGGAGCGAGAAAAAATGCTACATAAAAAAATAGTAGGAACTTTACCTATAGACTTTTAGGGGATAGAGACCGTTTAAGATGCTCTAGGTTGCAAAGATTGTTATGCCCTCATTACGAATTTGAAGAAGGATACCGGCGGTCTAATTACTTCTATGCTTAATGTAGCCTATATTAAGTTGTATTCATATTTATTAGATAGGGACATTTTAGAGTTTTTTTGGCAGTTGCAACCTATGAGATTAGCATATTTACAGCTGAAAATGACAAATATATAATTTAAAATCATGGTGGAGTTGTACTTCAAATCTGCATTCTTTGAAGATGACAAAGGAAATTAAAGTAAAAACACATCACGTAGTGAATGATGGCGAGATGCCAAAGGACATTACGGGCAAACACTTAACAAGAGGCGCCGGCCGGAACAACGGAGCTAGGAAAGTGCACTAAGTAAAACCACAATTGTGCTACTTGAGCTATGTCGCATTCGAAATCAATTTCCTAAACAATATGACAAAGCTCTACATTAGTTCATAGGCTAACTTGGATGCATTTGCAATAGATGTCGATCTTCGATTTACTCCAATTTTTCAAAACTCTCCCATCCAACAAGGTGTGCATGGAAAATATTTTCTAATATATTCACATTTTAGCCAAGACATGAAATTCACGGGTAACAATTTTCCCAAAGTCTTCGAGTTTAGATGTACTCAAGTGATGCGTCATTGATCTTCTTGATGATATACCAAAGAAGACAATCTCTTTGTAAGGATGAAACGCCAGAACTCGAATGAGTAGTAATACCGCCGTCGTCGTTGTCATTGTTGGAGTTGCATTCGAATTCTAGTATCAAACATGCTTGTTGTATACATATGGAGTACAAAGAGAGGTAACCGAAATAAAACTGAAATCATATACATATACCTCATGACAAAGTTAGTTTTGCGATTAAACGTAGAGTGTACCCACCAAGTGTTCAAAGACGACCATCATCCCGAACAATAAGTTGTTCACCGGTTCGGCCGCGCTTCTCCTATGTGTTGTTCGGATGATGGTTTTTGTTGTTGATAAGTCACCTGATATTTTTCTATTGTGGGAAAAGAACATCGTATCATGACTGATGAGTTCAAATGAACATAATCTCTCATGTAACCTTAGGAGTTAGAGAAACATGCATGCCTAAGTTTTGTGCGGAGTTGGATTCTAAAATGAATTAGAATACAAAGTACACTATTCATGATCCACCACTATATTTTGTTTTCATACGAGTGAAGGTTTGTTGTCCTTGAATGGCGTGGATTTTGGTACCAAAACGATTTGAAATGCATGATACACCGAGATCGTGGAGAAGGCCTAGAGGATATGCTTTTCAAATTAGACTTGGTGCTTTAAGCTTCAAAACTATTGATGGACTATTTGTCAGGCTTGGGCCTCAAAACTAGGGACGGAGTTCAAGCAACAAGTGGCGTCATCATGAAGCTTGCATCGAGGCAAAGCATTCTCATGAAGGGCTTTGTGGCTATCGAATGCACGGATCTCAACTTGGACCATTATGCCCCTAGGGTTAAGTGGTTCTAGCAAAATATCTAACGACACGCTTGAAAATGTGTAATAGATCTTTAAATAAGACCCTGGGCTGCCCCAAGCGAGCCATCTCTTCCATTTCGTGTATTCCATCTCTAGATGTTAGCCTTCTCCAAGTTTAGTCAAAGTCATCACTCGTAGATGAAAAAATGGATGCATCTGCATATGAGAAAATTATTGAACCTTGTTGAATCTGATCATGAGGCAAAGGTGCATTAGCTTGGACAAGGTGGCCAAGGAGGGCAGACGCCGGGTGGAGGTGCAGGACTCTCGCCTGGTGGCTACGGTGCAGTAGCCTGGCACTGATTGGCCATGGTACGCCTGGGTTATCCTGATCTGTGTCATTGGCGCATTTGTCTTCACCACCATTGCACTGTGTGCTTGCATCGGGAATAGGTGTTTGGGTAAGTTTCTGTCTATTTTGCTAATTAGGTACTTTTCAGTTGCCAATTAGCGTACTTTTCAGTTACATTAATATTTACAACGATTGACTGCTATATTTCTTCTTTAGCACATCTGGGACCCATTCTTTCTTGGATTTTGGAGATGGTGGCCTAGATTGTTGGTCTTCGAACAAAAGCAGACATTCCAGAGATTCCTCCCCCTTTCCTTGTGAGGCTCCCATTGACCTGACAGCAGTGTTTCTCTACATATGTACTTGGAGAAGTTATTGATGTTGTAAACTACATCCCCACAGTGACTGGTTTTGTATATGGCTTGTGTTACTGAAACCTGAATCATGTTCATCTCGTGCCTCTCGTGACAAGCTTAAGAGTAGCTAGCCTTGCCTGTTGCATATGCTACCGCTCTGTCAATTGCGTCTTGTTTTCTTGTTGATGCATCTGACGTTGCTTTCCTTGGATTAGCTTGTTTTCATTCTGTGCCTGCTGGTTGACTTGTGCCTCATGGTCCTCCTGCTCCTCTTTCTTGTGCTTCTTGTTCTTCTTGTTACGTTCCGTTGGCACAGCATACCATGTTGAACACATTGAGGGATTTCTGACATTTGCTTCTTTTCATATGCACCAACCAAATATCTAATTTCTGCCAAGATAGCACTGCGTTGCCTAGAATCAGTGGGTTTCTGCACAGCTAGTTGATGTGCAATCCGTAGTTCCTTTGGTACAGCCAAGTTCTGCACATAGGCAAGATGCAAAACCACTCAGCTAACCTAGATCCAACTCACAAGTATTGTGAGCCCATTTGCCCCCAAACCAAATAGAAAAACAAAACTACAAGAACTGGTCCTTGCCCAAACCACTTTTAGGTTTGACCACTACCCGATCTTGTATAGTCGAGAGGCAAGGTTATATAAAATTGATGGGCCCCAAGTCTCGGTCAGTATCATGGGCCCTTATGGTGTCATTTAGTTTGTTCCTATTACTGTTTCCATCTCATCTAAGGGTAGGATGGAAAATGTGGAAGAGCTAATCGTGTCTGTCGCACCCAGGCCATAGTTGGTAGAAAATCATTGTGATGGTTGCTAGTTTTATGGGCTTAGAGAGGTGAGGGTAATTGTGCCAACCATCTTCTATGCAAATAGGCCAAGGCCTAATCCACAAGGTGCATGATCTCTATGTAATTTGTAATCAAAAGAGGGTAGAGAAGAAAATTGCTTCCATGCAAAAAGGACAAAGGCCTAATCCACCATAACCTTTATGTAATTTGTAGATGAAAGAGGGTAGAGAGGAAAAATGCCTCCTCCCACCTTCACTATAAGTAGAGATCAATGGGCACGATGTTGGATGGTTCTATCACAACTTTTAGTTGTTTACACAAAACTTTGCAAAAAAAAAAAACCCTTTAGCCACCAAAATCCTGAACCACCACCCTCTAGATTGATGCTCTCTCTAGATCGATTCTTTAACCTTCTCAACCACCACTATCTCTACCAACCTTTAACTTAGTTTGCTTCCCTAGCTACTGATGCTCTCTTTGACCACTCGTTCCCTCGCAATATACTTCTAAACTGTGCAATTACTTATTTTGTTACCTACAATTCATACTCCGGTCATGCGTCTTTTGATATATTTAATGCTTTGATGTGATGGGTGAAAAATTTGGAGAAAAGTTGGGAACTAAACACACCCTAACGAAGATAGTAATGCTTAGTCTTCCACCTGTTGTTACAATTTCCAACACATGATTACAATTTAATTGAAGGTGCATTAGCTTGGACAAGGTGGCCAAGTAGGGCACACGCCGGGTGGAGGTGCAGGACTCTCGCTGGTGGCTGCGGTGTAGCAGGCTGGCACTGATTGGCCGTGGTACGCCTGGGTTATCCTGATCTGTGTATTTGACAACTTTGTATTCGCCACCATTGCACTTTGTGCCTGCATCGGCATTAGGTGTCTAGTTATGTCTATTCTATGTTGTTTAGGTACTTTTCAGTTGCTAATTAGCGTATTTTTCAGTTATATAAACATTCACAACGACTGACTACTATATTTTATGTTTCAACTAGGACCCATTCTTGCCTGGACCTTGGAGATGGTGGCCTGGATTGTTGGTCTTCAGTAGCAAAATAATACCCAAACAGCAGACATTCTAAAGATTCCTCCCTTTTCCTCGTGAGGCTCCTCGGTTCCATCACCGGGGCACTGATGTACTTCGAGAAGTTAGTGAGGATGTAAACTGCATCCCCACAATGATTGGTTTTATATATGGCTTGTGTTACTGAAACCTGAATCACGTTCATCTTGTGCCTCTCGTGACGAGCTTAAGAGTAGCCGGCCTTGCCTGTTGCATATGCTACTGCTCTTGCTTTCTTTGGATTAACTTGTTTTCATTCTGTGCCTGCTGGTTGACTTGTGCCACATGGCGCTCTGCTCCTCTTTCTTGCACTTCTTGTTCTTCTTGTTATGTTCTGTTGGCACAGCATACCATGTTGAGCACATTGAGGGATTTCCTGACATTTGTTTTTTTTTTCATATGCACCAATCAGATATCTAATTTCTGCCAAGATAGCATTGTGTTGCCTAGAATAAGTGGGTTTCTGCACAGCTAGTTGATGTGCAATCAGTAGTTCCTTTGGTACAGCCAAGTTCTTTTCATAAAAATGCTTTAGTTCCCACAATGACTTGTATATATGGCTTGTGTTACTGAAACCTGAATCACAACTATCGACTTTATATATATGTTGGATATGGTTCTTCAAGTTTGTCTAGCGGTTATTCATACGTGATTCTTGCATTAAACGTAAAATGTTGCTTGTCACAATATCTAAAGCATGACTGATATTTCTGGCATAGATAAACGTCTATAGAACGCACTCTTCCAGCATTCGTTGTGATTAAAAGGATTCATGCATGTTCATCTCATGCCTCTCGTGATGGTTTTGCTCTTTCGGTGATTTATTTCATCGTGCAGGTATTGCTAAATGTTTATTTAAGAGAAAAGTACGCTAATTCCTGTTACAGCGCATATGTTTCAGATTGCAAGCATTGCAGCGCTTCGCTGAACATGTCGTAATCAGACTATAAAAGCTGCACCAGAGAGTTTTCTTAACAAATCGATGCTAAGTGATTGGCAACTGTCCATACATCATGTTACGATAGAACTGACATCACATAGAACAAATGAACACAAAACCACTTACAGAACAGATCAATACAGGGTTGTATCATACAACTTCTACGCTTCAGCATAGTTTCACTCAGTGACCAATGCAGAATGCCAGAACTTCTACACTATCTGGGATAGGATGGAGGCTGAAGGGCAAAGGGATTAAATGGCAGACCCATAAACTGAGGTGATCTGAATTGCGGTACGAATGGCATTCCTTGGCCTAGAGGCCAACCTGGCTGGGCATGGGCAGGGTAGTTGCGAATTCCAGGCACAACAGCGTAAGGTGGACGCCCAAAGTTTTGGATCTGAGGAACATTCAGAGCCAGAGGTTCATTCTGTGCCTGCTGCTGCTGGTTGACTTGTGCCTCATGGTGCTCCTGCTCCTCTTTCTTGCGCTTCTTGTTCCTTTTTTGACGTTTCGTTGGCACAGCATCCCATGTTGAGGGCATTGAGGGATTTCCCGACATTTGTTTCTTTTCATATGCACCAATCAAATATCTAACTTCTGCCAAGATAGCACTGCGTTGCCTAGAATCAGTGAGTTTCTGCTCAGCTAGTTGGTGTGCAATCCGTAGTTCCTTTGGTACAGCCAAGTTCTGCACATAGGCAAGATGCAAAACCATTCAGCTAACATACAACAAATTTGAGTACCACCTCTTGGTGGGGCGGAGTTTTGTGACTCCACCCTGGATTGAAATCTAAACACCATATCTATGTACACATGTGTCAGTGCATTCCCCATTTACCAGAGGTATATGGCTTTCTAGGGGTGTTAAATCAGATAAGTGGCACACTCATGTGCCATGCAAGCGCGTCAGTGAAGTATGAGTATGTACTGTTGTCTTCCTTACTTCATTGTAAATGTGAAAATGAAACAAAAGGCAAACAAATATATTTGACAAGAAAGTAGATTTATTGGATCAATAAACACTTATATCTACAACAGAATTGTTCCAAAATCTGTAGCCAGTTAAATCCACAATGCTATGCAAATTAGAAAGTTATGATTAAGGCGATCACTGAAACAACCTGGTTTCTATGTCCACCAGGATGTGCATCCTGGCCTTCATCATAGACGGAGAGCAATGTGCCACATGCACAGCGCCTCCCTCACCATGGATCCTACTCCCCCACCTCCCTTCACTGCCCTCTACCACAGACAGCACTAACCACACTGAGAGTCTGAGCACAATGTCCCAGTCTCCATGCCTGCCCATCCACTGACCACCGCAATCCCCCCCCCCCCCCCCCCCCCACCGTGCGGGTGAGTCGGTGACCTACCAGCGACCCCCAGCCATACCTCTACAGATGGAGGCCACCAAGATCCCCATTCCCCAAAAGTTTTGGCGAAGCCCAGTTATTGGGCATGGGTGCCCAGGCACCCGTCACGAGTCCAAACAAAATAATGAGGACCATGGAATTTTGGCCTGTGCCCATAGCAAGATGAGGCACCCCTGCAGCCCAAAAGCCCACGTCCATGTTCCATCCCAAGCCATGTTCGTAGATCGTAGCCAGGACATACCAAAATGAGCGAGTCCTCTTCTACCTTCATTTGAAGCCGTGACGACGGCGGCCTCCCTTCGTCGTGAATTGCGTGACTCGCTAGGATGCTAGTTGAAGCCGGCCGCTGACCACACTCAGTGCTCAGCTGCTCGCTTGTTCCGCTCTTGCTGTCATGCTGGCCACCAGTGGACACCAACCTGTTCGTGTCGACCCATCGCCGCCATTGACTCTGGCTGCTGATGGCCTGATGCCCGCCCTGTCCTGGTGAGTGTTTCTGTGTTCATCATGCTCAAGTTATTTTATTTATATATGAAATTGTGAATTGTAATTTGATTATGAATGAATTATAGGTAATCATGGAGAGGTATTATAAACGGAAAGCTCAAGACACTCAATGCTAATAGGATTTCATCTCTGGATGAAAATAAGTGGGATGATAAGATTAAATATGACCCCAGGTTAAGGAAAGAGATTGATGCTTAGCATCTGAACCTAAGAGAAAAGGTGAGAAGAAAATCTCTGGATAACTCCACATTTTTTTTGCAAGTGCGCCAGTGAAGTATGAGTATGTACTGCTGTCTTCCTTACTTCATTGTAAATGTGGAAAGGAAACAAAAGTCAAACAAATATATTTGACAAGAAAGCAGATTTATTGGATCAATAAACATTTATATCTACAACAGAATTGTTCCAAAATCTGTAGCCAGTTAAATCCACAATGTTATGTAAATTACAAAGTTATGATTAAGGCGATCACTGAAACAACCTGGTTTCTATGTCCACCAGGATGTGCATCCTGGCCTTCATCATAGACAGAAAGCAATGTGGCACATGCACAGCACCTCCCTCCCTCACCATGGATCCTGCTCCCCCACCTCCTCCACTGCCCTCCACAACAGACAGCACTAACCACTTCGAGCACAATGTCCCCGCCTCCATGCCTGCCCGACCACTATCCACCGCTGTCTCACAATTCCCTCCACCCTGCCGGTGACCTACCTGAAACCCCCAGCCATACCTCTACAGATGGAGGTCACCAAGATCCCCAAAACCAAAGCCTCATACCCCAACCTGAAACTATAACCCGCCAGAGCTAGTGGAGATCACCGGACATTCAAAAAGAGTGAGCTCAACACCGGAGGAGGTATGCATTCCCACCCTAAAAAATCTGTCAACATATGAATAGCGGCCTCAAATTTCTCTCCATCAGAACAAATCTTGACTTCACAGGGCTACCCTGGGTGCCATATAATTCCTGTCAGCAAAATACTAGATTTTAGAGTCACAAGGGGTAGTTCATACCAAGGACTTGTGTGTTTCATTCTTTCCAAATAGATCCATAGAAGTCTGCTTCGCCTTCTCGATGTATCCCTTCAGAAGAGAAAATGGAGGATACTTGTCCTCCAAATCCAAATTAAAAAATTGGAACACATGAAAAACTTCGAGATGCTGCCCATTTCCAATCATATAGTTAATTAAATCTGCAGAAAAGATGAAGGCAAGAAGAAACATCAATAAGAAGGCGAACCCTTGCATTGCGAATGAGGTACATGCATGGAGATGAGTGCCTACAGTTATGTCAAAATCAAACTGGAGATGTAAAGATAGAGACCAATGTATTCAAGTCTAGCTGCTTATGAAAACAGTTAGAAAAGTTCAAATAATGGCTAAGCAATAAACATACAATACTGCATTAAAGCTATAGACCAGACATTCAACTGATGTACATACTTGATATACTAAGCAAACTAGAGTTTCTATCCAAATTTACAAGTATATCCATATAAACTTACCACTTGAGTTGATATCAGTTATAACGTGAGATGCAATAATGAATAGAATTGTCATTTTGGTCACAGGATTCAGACTCTTCCACAGATTGTATTGACAAATGAAAGGCTAGCAGAAAAGGGAAGCATGTAAGCACACCTTCATGGAACAGTCTCACGAAGGCACACCACCAAAGAACATGGCAAGCATAATTGGTGGTGCTTTCTTGAGTAACCCTTGGTTCTCAAGTCTTGGATGTCATTAGTGAGAACTGACAACTATATTTCTCAATACCATCATTTGATGCATATTGTATATATTCTACACCGATCTTTGATTCTTACATTGACTATTGAACATAGTGAAAGACAAAATATCCATTGGGAATCAACAAAAATCTCACCTAGAAGCCTTGCACATCCACGTACATGTCCAACAATAAGCACTACTTATGTCAATGAAAATTTAGGAATTCAAAAACTAATTCCTTTGGTGTCTAATATGCTGCTGTCAATGGTAAGCCAACGTTGCTCTGTCTAGAAAGCAGAAACAAAAAGTGTGTGGAGACTAGAAACTTTTACAGTAGTAAATAGTTTAACAACTGTTAAATCTTAGTTATGAATAGTTACTTAGTATTGGAGCTTGCAGCCAGAGATCAAACTCTTGCATGATCAAGCTGGTATTACTCAAGAATACATGTTAATCGATTAGGCAAACGATACATAGCACCAGGTGAAACAAACATGTATGAGTCGTTTCAAATGGTCCTTAGTCTGCATCTTTCGAGCTTTGCTACTTATCTGCTACCAAAATTTCAAGAAAGTCAAATTTGGAAAATTCACAATAACATGGATTAGTACAAAATCAAAAGATGGACTAGAATAGTTCCCTTGTTTCCTACATATATGATTTATTTTATTCGGCTATATAGTTTTTAGGTGTACATCTACAATATCCTACCGTGTGGCTATGCAGTAGAAGATTAAAAAAAACTAACTAACATGCTTGAACCATAAGAAAACTCTGGATGACACGATCAGATATTAAGCCATTCCAAAACTAATCACACTGCATTATATCCACTATGGACGAATAACCTGCTTGCAGGAATGTGGTTTTCTGTAATCAAGCTGTTATGGAGCTACAATGACATAAAAAAAATTGTACCAGCAGTTTAAATGTACCTAGTATATGAAATATTATTGACAATTCACCATAATACCATATGCATGGCCTTCACAATAAAACACATAAATTGAGTAAAAAAATATAACTAACTACAGAGATAGCTCCATACCAGTGGCCTTGTCTGCAAGCCCAAGATCCTCACAAAGCCTGGCATTGTCAGTTTGGTTCTTTTTCTTCTGATGACCTTTGCAAGGGACCATAGCAAAAATACTGATGATATCATGGATATTGAATTCAGATACAATGTTATATGAGATGAGGAACTGGAGAAGGCCCCTAGCCAGGTGAAGGGGAGCGCGTGGGGCGAGCAGGCGGCGAGGCGTTCGAAGGCCTCGCGCAGGGCGCCCTTCTTGGCAGGAAGCTCGGCGATGGCCGCCTCAAGGTCCTCCGTCGGTACCGTCGCCGGCGCCGTCCCCATGGCTGGCTGGGTCGGAACCGGCGGCGAGGAGGGGTCGCTGAGGAGGAAATTTACACCTTACAGCACTCACTCACCGAAGGCAGCTCACCACGGGCGCCCGCTCACCACCGTCTTCCCCAAAGGCGGCATTGGAACACAACACCAGCCAGCAGTAGCGCTCGCCGCTGGGCCGGCCTACAGTGCAGCAGCAGCAGCAGCAGCAGCGCGGTCGACGAGGCATCAGCTGCAGGCGACGTCAGCCCGCCCGGCAGCGCTTGGGCCCCTCTCCGCCGCCTGAATGGGATCTACTGATGCCTATGAGGGTCAGAAAATATATGGGACACCGTATGTAATCAAATATTCACGTTTAATTGCTATTGCTATCAACATGTTGAACCTTATAAATCTGTGGTACTTTGTTAATGATTACTGTGTGATAGAGATGATCGTTAAGTTTTTAGTCTATTTCAAGAACTTGTATAATTACCTGCTCTATTACCATCTCTAACTGACCCAACAAAGTTTTGATATAATATTATTCTATTCTTAATTATATTACAATAAGTTATTCCATTTTTTTTTTTTTTTTTTGAGAGCATTTTAATTTTAGCCAAAGTTATAGAGAGAGTTATATATTTTATGACATTCCATAGGTATCGTATACTATGACAATATAATTAATAAAAAATATAATAATACTTAATTGGTATCCTAAATATTATTATAAATTTTGTCAAACTTGAGGCAGTTTGACTCTCCAAGAAAGTTGGAGTGACATATAATTTGGGTCCCTATAATTTGAGATGGAACGAGCACCACTGAAGTTATCAAGAAGACTGACCCGCAAAAGAATATATACATAATACATGTCAGTCTGTCAGGTTAGAAGAAAAACAACTCCGGTCTCCAGTACCAAACAAACGAACCAAAATATACCGGTCTTATTTTTCTCCAAAGTCCTAACTGGACTCCTGGGCATAATCCATGTTCCACTGGGCGACTGAGCAACCTCCAACACAGAAACAGCAGGTACTGCTACCTGGGATAGAAGTAGAACTCTGGACGAGGGTAAAAAAGGTGTAAAAGGTCCTATGTACTCAGGTGCTCCAAGTTGTGGCATGAACGGCCAGCCTGGCTGGGCAGGGTAACCATGATGGACTCCATGCATTGCGGCATATGGTGGATGCTCCAAGTCGCCTCTCAATGCCGCATTCCACATTGCAGGATAACCCTGTGTTGGTACCTGGGGAGTACGTTGTCCCAGCCGTTTATGATGTTTCTGCTTGTTCTGTTGCTGTTTCTCTTCTGGCTTATCTTCATGTTTCCGTTTCTTCTCTTCCGGCTTATCTTCTTGTTTCCGTTTCTTCTCTTCCAGCTTATCCTCTTGTCTCTGTTTCTTCTCTTCTGTCTCATCCTCTTGTCGCTGTTTCTTCTCTTCCAGCTCATCTTCTTGTTTCTGTTTCTTCTCTTCCAGCTTATCTTCTTGTTTCTGTTGCTGCTCCTGTTGACGCTTCCTTTGTTTCTTCTCCTGCTTCTGCGCTATCTTGCGCATCTTCTTACTGTTTGTTTGTTGCTGCTGTGAATTTGAAGTTGAGGCTATCAAGGAATCTGCTAAAGTCCGCTTCTTTTTTTCAAGCTCACCTAACAAAATCTTGATTTCTTCCCTGATACTGGCGCAGAGATTGGAGTTGGTGATTTCGTCCTTAGCCAATGAATGTGCCCTTCTTAGATTATGAAGCTCCTTTGTTATAACCGGCCTCTGCACACAGTAAGATGCAGAACTATTAAACTAATAATATAGCAGAGATGAAGCAGATTGAGATGAATTCTGAATATATTTGCCCCATAAGAATAATACATATTTCAAAATGAAACTTTATAGGGAAACAGGCCACTCCAAATAGCTCAAGCATAAGACATTAAATTCCACAGTTCTTATTATGAAACTGGGTGAAACAACCACACGGTTGTGTAAATAAATTTAAAAATATAATCTGCCACTAAAATCGATTTCTAGCACATACCAACTGTTGTGTCATATTCTTTTGAGATATTCCCTTAGCAGTCTGTTTTGCCTTTTCGACATATCCCTTCAGAAGAGAAAGAGGAGGATACTTGTCCACCATATTAAAAATGTGTGCCAAACTTAAAACATCCATTTCCTGCCCATTTCCGATCAAATAGTCCATTAACTCTACAAAAAAGATGAAAGCAGGAAAAACATTAACAAGCAGACCTTACACGATGAAGTTTAGTCAAGAGTTGAAATGATGGTTCAGAACATGCATTCTGATGACTAAGCATCCATGTTTTCAAGACGCCTGGACGCCTGGACGAACCATGGGACCGCCCTGGGCGGACGATTAATCGACTGGTCGACACTACCAGACCTGGGCGCCATGGGACCGTCCAGGACGATTAATCGCGATTAATCGGACGACTTGAAAACAGGGCTAAGCATGCAAATATGCAAAACAGATGAAATATATCCGTGAAATGTACAAAAATGTCATTTGACCCTGATTTCGACCAAGAGGTGGCACCGTGGCAGGCTGGCAGCAGGTAGAGGTGGGTATCAAGGAATAGGTCCATAAAGGCAGCAGTCAAGCATCAAAGAATAGGTTCGCATGGGAATAGCACACGAAAACGGATAAATGATATAATGTTCACTCTCATGCCTCAGATTATTCATAGTTTCATTATGAAAACTAGGATTACTAAATTAGTCCACTGTGCATCTTAAGCTACTGACTTGCATTGATTGCTACTGCTCAGTTGAAGTGAGGACAAAGTATGCAAATTTTAAATATCATGCATAACAGGATAAGTACTTGTACCGGCTGTAAGCGTAAAAAAAAATATGCTTAAACCACAAAATGACTCTGAATTTAAGTAATGAGCATATATAAAGATCCAACATGTTATGTTTTCCAGGCTGAGCAAAAGTGCAGAACATATTATAGTTAATAATGTCGAAAGATGTGGTTGTACCTGGGATTCTATTACCGAGCCCAAGACCCTTTAAGAGCATGGTGGATTTCTTCTTCTGTTTTAACGAGATGTTACCAAAGAAACAGAAGATCTCCTTCGTGTCAAACTCAGTCACAATGTTATAGGAGATAAGGAAGTTAAGGAGGCCCCACGAGGCTAGGCTGCCATCAACATTGTGTCTCTTTGGATTGTCAATCATCTCCTTCCAATCCTTAGCCACCCGCTTGGCCCGCTCAATCGTCTCGGCAGAAGGCTTGGTAACAACTGAAGGTACCATTTGAACTAGCCGAACACAGCCTTCCCAGACCTTCTTGGTCTTAAATATGTTGTCGTGTAGGAATAGCTCAACTACATGAAGAGCCAGTGTTGCAGCATCTAGGGCACGGCGAACTGCAGCATGAAACTCGGAAGTGAACTCGGTGTTGGTGCATATGAGCTTGAGCAACCTCTGTGCATCCATGTTTGCGCAAACATCTGATCTACATAGAAGAACCCGATTACCCCGGTCTGAAGAAACCTCATTGGCTACTGTCGCCTCCTTGTCTGTAGCATTTTTGGCACCTTCCACCTTGTCATGCACATCCTGTTCTTGTGCTTCCTGCTCCTGCTTCTGCTTCCTGCCGCAAGCTTGCACCGAAGACACCATCTTGGCCACTGTCTCATCCATGTTAGCATCCTGATCCTGCTCCTCCATGTCCTGAGAAGCCTTAAAAGCATCTTTGGTATCCAGCCCGTCCTTATCAACCATCTGGATCGCCTTGTCAGGATTCTGCTCCTCCTCCCTTGCCTCCTTCTTATCCTTTATCTCACTGCCAATCATGACGTTGGCCGCCTCCTCAACTTCACCTTCCTCCACCACCTCCTCTCTGGCCTCCTTCTCCTTTTCGTCACTGCAAATTTTATCGTAGCTGGATTCTTGCATCTCCTCATCGGTCTTCTTCTCCAGCTCATCTTCTTGTTTCTGTTTCTTCTGTTCCGGCTTATTTTCTTGTTTCTGTTGCTGCACCAGCTGGGATTTCCTTTGTTTCTCCTCCAGCTTCTCAGTAAGCCCACTCAGTTGCCCACGCATCTGGTTTTCTTGTCCCTTGTAATGCTCTATCTTGGGCTTCTTCTTACTCTCTCTTTGTTGCTGCTGTGAATTTGAAGTTGAGGCTCTCAAGGGTTTCTCTAGATTCTGCTTCTTTTTTTTTTCAAACTCACGTATCAAAATGTTGATATCTTTTGCTGATACTGGTGCAGAGCATCGAGTTGGTGATTTCCTTCTTATTAGCCAAAATATGTGCCCTTCTTAGATTATCAAGCTCCTTTGTTATAACCCACCTCTGCACACAGGAAGATGCAAAACTATTAAACTAATAATATAGCAGAGATGAATCAGATTGAGATGAATTATGAAAATATATTTGTCCACATAAGAATATATAAAGTTTCGAAATGAAACTTTATAAGGAAATAGGCCACTCCAAATAGCTCAAGCATAAGACATTAAATTTCCTCAATTTTTCTTATGTAACTGGGTGAAACAACCACGCGGTCATGTAAATAAATTTTTAAAATATAGTCTGCCACTAAAATCAATTTCTAGCACATACCAACTGGTGTGTTATATTCTTTTCAGATATCTCCATAGCAGTCTGTTTTGCATTTTCGACATATCCAATCAAAAGAGGAAGTAGAGGATACTTGTGCACCATATGAAAACTACGTGCCAACCAGAAAACATCCATTTGCTGCCCATTTCTGATCAAATAGTCCATTAACTCTACAAAAAAGATGAAAGCAGGAAAAACATTAACAAGCAGACCTTACACTGGAGATGAGGAGTCAGAGTTGAAATGATGGTTCATAACATGCATTTTGATGATTCAGCATGCAAATATGCAAAACAGCTATGAACTATCCAATTATCCATCAATATCATATCACAAACTATACTGCTTGGATTTATATCATGCGCTCAGTCCATGAAATATACAAAATGTCATTTGACCCAGATTTTGGAAAACTTCTTGCATGTGATTTCGATCAAGAGGTGGCACAATTGGCTGCAATTAGGTATCAAGGAATAGGTTCATAAAAGCAGAAGTCAGGCATCAAAGATTAGGTTCACATGGGAATAGCACACAGAAAGGGGTAAGTGACACAATGTTGACTCATGCCTCAGATTATTGATAGTTTCACCAGAAAACTATGATTACTTAATTAGTTCTCTGTGCATCTTAAGCTACCGACTTGCATTGAATGCTAGTTTGCTACTGCTCACTTGACGTGAGGAAAAAGTATGCAAATTTTTAAATATCATGGATAACAGTACACAATAAGTACTTTTGCCATAGTGAGCTGTGTAGTACAAGGCTGTAAGCTTAAAAAAATAAAATGCTCAAACTATAAGATGACTCTGAATTTAAGTAATGAGTGGAGAGTAAAGATCCAACATGTTTAAGACGACTCTGAATTTAAGTACTTTTGCACAGTTTGAGCAAAAGTGCAGAACATATTATAGTTAATAATGCCGAAAGATGTGGTTGTACCTGGGATTCTATTGCCAAGCCCAAGACCCTTTAAGAGCATGGTGGATTTTTTCTTCTCTTTTTATTGAGATGTTACCAAAGAGACAGAAGATCGCCTTCGTGTCAAACTCAGTTACAATGTTATAGCAGACAAGGAAGTTAAGGAGGCCCCACGAGGCTAGGCTTCCATCGACATTGCGACTCTCTGGATTGTCAATCATCTCCTTCCAATCCTTAGCCACCCGCTTGGCCTGCACAATCGTGTCGGCAGAAGGCTTGGTAACAACTACAGGTACCATTTGAACTAGCCGAACACAGCTTGCCCAGACATTCCTGGTCTTAAATATCTTGGTGTGTAGGAATACCTCAACTACGTGAAGAGCCAGTGCTGCAGCATCTGGGGCACGGCGAACTGCAGCATGAAACTCTGAAGTGAAGTCAGTGTTGGTGCATATTAGCTTGACCAACCTCTGTGCATCCATGTTTGCGCAAACATCTGATCTACATAGAAGAACCCGATTACCCCGGTCTGAAGACAACTCATTGGCTACTACCGCCTCCTTGTCCGTAGCATTTTTGGCACCTTCCACCTTGTCATGCACATCCTGTTCATGTGCTTCTTGCTTCTTGTCGCAAGCTTGCACCGAAGACGCCATCTTGGCCACTGTCTCATCCATGTTGGTATCCTGATCCTCCTCCTTGTCCTGAGAAACCTTAAAAGTATCTTTGGTATCCAGCCTGTCCCCATCAACCATCTGCATCGCCGTGTTAGGATCCTGCTCCTCCCTTGCCTCCTTCTCATCCTTTATCTCACTGCCAATCATGACATTGGCCGCCTCCTCAACTTCGCCTTCCTCCACCACTTCCTCTCTGGCCTCCTCCTTTTCATCATTGCAAATTTTATCGCAGCCGGCTTCTTGCATCTCCTCATCGGCCTTCTTGCATCTCCATCTCCTCGGCCCACCTTCCTGGCTGCATGTCCTCAGCCTCTGCCATCTCCTCCACTTCCACCTCCCTGGCCTCCTTCCCATCCTTCTCATCATTGCAAACCTTATAGCGGTCAGCTTCCTGCATATCCTCATCGGCCTTCTCCAGTTCTGCCGCCGCCGCCTCCTCCTCCCCCACTTCCACCGCGACCTCCACCTCTACTTCCACCACCTCCTCTTCCTCAACTTCCTCTAGCTCCTCCTGGTTTTCTCCCTTCCCGTCGCCGCGAGTTCCACCCAACGCGGCAGCCGCGGGTGCAGCGCGGGCGGCCTCGAGCACACGGAGCTGGCGAAACCGCAGCGCGATTGACGACTGAAGCGAGGAGATGTGGCCGTCGAGGTCCTCCCAGGCGAAGGGGAGCGGCGAGGGGGAGCAGGCGGCGAGGCGGTCGAACGCCTCCCGCAGGGCGTCCTTCTTGCGGGGCAGGGTGGCAATGTCTGCCTCCAGCTCCGCCACCGTCATCGCCATTGGAGCCCGGTGATCAGGGCTGGCCTGCGCCATCGGCCGGGAGGGTGGAGCGGCGGCGGATTGCATGGTGGTGGTGGTTCCCATCGCGACTGCGACGGCGAGGAACCGAACAGACAGACTCTCCGGTCCTGGGCTCGTGGGGCTCCTGGCAAAGGCTGTGAACGGACCGGACAGGCGGTGCGTCTGGCCAGGCCGGGCCGGGCCTAAGGGCGAAGGCCCATTGGGAGTGAAAAATATTTGCCGATGACACCTTTAGTTAGGTAGGGAAATTTGACTTGTTTTTTCTTTTTTGAAAAAAAAAAAATTGACACTGTTTTTAGAACACATTTCTAGCATTCATTTTATAATTTTAAATTTACGCTGTTTGGTGGAAAGCTGCAGGGTGTGTGCAATTTTAGCATCACTTCTAGCGTTCTTTTCCTCTTGCTTTCAACTCTCTTTTTTTTTCTTGCCTCTTTTTTTTCAAAAACAAAAAACCTGTTCTACTAAAACTCCATTGCCAATATTTTTTTTAAAAAAAATAGGTGCTGATTTGGAAGCCCCGAGCCCACCAAATACAATAAGAGGTTGCCTTCCTAGACTGTCTACTTATATTTTCCTGATATATAGGGTTTGTTTGGTTCGTGTTCTATAAGCCTGACTACTAAAACTAAGCCAGACTAGTCTAAGTCTGTCTCTAGCAACCCAAGACCCTTTGTTTGGTTGGTTGTGCTGCTAAGCCTAGCTAGTATGAGGTTGTGTTTGGTTAGTTGGCTTGGTTTGCATACAATGACCTCTTTTTTGACCTAGTGAGTTTCACCCACTTTGACATTTTATCGAATAGGCAATTGGCATGCTCATAAGCCGCCACCGTCGAACACCACAAGCAGGGCGGCACAACGGCAGAGCAAAGAGGGCGAGCACAGCCAGAAAGAGACCGCTGGAACTCTTCGCCAAGGAATGCCATGGACCGGACTAGCACTGGACGAATTGGTTTTGCTACTGGCACGAAGGCACACGGTGATGTCCAGGAGGATTCCGGCACGAAGGCACACGGTGATGTCCAGGAGGATTCCGGCGGCAATGGCGTCGTTCCAGGGTGATGTCCAAGAGGATTCCGGCGACGATGGCGTCATTCCCGGTGTCCTCGTCTTCAAAGTGCCGCCGAAATTCCTCGTCGTAGCGCCCTCCGCCCGAAATTCCTAGCCGCAGCCATCCTCGGGTGCCCGGCGAATGACAGAGCGAGGGCGGCACGACGAGTCGCCGTGGCCATGGCAGAGCAAGGGCACCGCAGAGCCGGGAAGCCGAAAATGCATATCCATCCCCGTGATCTCCATGCTCGAGTCACCTGCCGCGTTGGGCGGGGAAGCCAGGAAATGCAAATTTGACACAAATCCCCGTGGCCATGGCGAGCAAAGGGTGCCGCAGGGTTGATGGATCAACGGAGAGAGGGTGTGTGGAGAGGGCACTAGAGAGGGCGCGCCGCCGCCGGGCGGGCCGCGCGCGCTCTCGGCGGAGACGCGGCGGTGACGAGACTTCGGCGGCCGAGCTTAGCCAAGCCCGGCTCAAAGAACAACCGTTGTGGGCGCTTTGTGGGCTTTCTTGGAGCCTAGCCCGGGGTGGTCGGTGGCTATGGCCTAGTGAAGCCTCGCTTGGGCCTGTGAAATGAGCAACCAAACAGCTTGAAGGTGGCCTTCTAGGGACTGGTTGGGAGTTAGCCATCAAACCAAACAGCCCCATATATCCCAAGTCTTCACACCTGCTGCTCTAGCCATATAATAACTGCTCCCTCCACTCCCAAATCTTCGTCGCCCGACCATTTTGAGTTTTTCTACAAATCTTTGCCGCTTTAGCTACTTTCCCCGGTTTTCTCGGAAGCCCGAGGTCCTTTCTCGGTGTCTGCCGTAAACCGTTTCATCTGCGGAGAATCTTAACTACGCCGTTGGCTCCGTTAGCCTTTATACGTATCCGACGTTTCCACTGTTTTCGCTACATAGTGCCTCTTTCATGACATCGACACCTCGCCACTGAGTGCCCAAGCTGTCGTCAAGCCTCAGCGTTTAGTGCCATCGTGGCCTCTTACATCATGGATGGCCAGTTCGGCACCTTCGACGACAAGCTTGTTAGTGGTGTGAACTGGGCACTGGATTCATGCCATAAGAAGATCAACAGGAATCTCTAGTGCCAAGCAGCTTGTTCGTGGTGTGAACTGGGCGCCGGATTCATGCGACGAAGAAGACGGAGATTACCCCTGCCGAAGAATATAATATAAACATGTGATAATATAATCGATATATGTAGGTGCACTCCGTTTCTTGGTCCCCGCTAGGATACTAGCTTTCTGTAAACAAGTTTGCTCGTGTATATCGTTCGGATGATTGTAGGATTGGGATGCATCATGAAATTGGCAAAACTTGTACCACCATACCAATGTTACAAAAGTGCCAGACCATACCCACAAAAGTGTTGGTCGCCACGACTGTTGGTTTCTCCCTCAAGCGGCTCCTCCCCGTTCTCTATTGGTGGCGAGGCACATCCCTCCTCACCGTTCTCTATCGGTGGTGGCTAATGCACACCCCTCCTCCTCATTCTCTATCGATGGCCTGCCAGTCTTATATGTGTGGTGTGGACTATGCCATAGGATCCAAGTCGATGTATGTTTATGTTTGCAGTTATTTGGTTTGGATGATGTCCACCTTAAGAAGTTGCAGAAATAAAGATTAATTTGTGTCGAGTCTGATTCGTCATTATAAGCTGGTTAGGATGCAACTCGAGGACGAGTTGATTGTCTAGAGGGGTGTAGTGTTAGAGGAGTATCATCAATACATGGGCAAGAGCAGGCATGTGGTGGAGGACTAGGCAACATGTAGGAAGGAGATATGCATTGCCTATTCTTAGGATCTACTTAGGCATTGCCTATTCTATTCTTAGGATCTAGAGTGTGTTTAATTGGATGAGTTTGAGTGATCATGGAGATAAATATTTGCACTCTATGGTGGAATTGAATCAAACAAGAATTGAAGAGCCTTCTCTCTTGCTTGGCTGTGGAAAAGCCCCCCACCCCCAGCCGACCTCTCTCCCCTTGCAATCCCCACCATCTATAGCAGCCACCATAAAATGAACCATCTACTTATGTAACTAACTTTTGGATCTGACAATCAAAATGTACTACTAACCACTCTTAAACTCTCTGTCTTTTCATTTACCATTTTCTTCAACATAGTTATTATTCTACTTAAGGAATTTGTGAAGTGCATATTGATGATATTCATATAAATTTGAACAAGCATTCAAATATTTCAAATGGAGTTCCAATAGTCTAACATGAACTTTAATTTGGTACCCTAAGTTTAAGATGGTTAATGCAGCACTCAAAAGATCAATAATGCAACAAATGTGACACATCACCACAAGAAGATAACATACATCTGATTTTGCAATGGATGATGTAGAGATCCATTTAGATATGGATATTCAATCTTTTTTTAAATAAAGGATATCATATATCTACCATCATCTATCAACTGATAGAATCAGGTCAATTATTACAAAAAGGTACCCCATAGAGTAGCACAAGAGCTATAAAAGGTTCGAATTTTACAGCAGGACTCATGAATAAACAAACGAACATAGAGTTTTGACTTAAGGCCAATAAATCTTATTGATAGCCATCCGTTCGAAGCAAAGAAATGCAAAGCTGAGGACTGTAGATGTTGGCTAGCTGAGACTAGCTGGCCTCGCAGGTCATCACATTGTTGCAAGCCAGTGAGTGCCCTGCAAAATGGATTTTGTTTTACATTTGTCAAAAACCACCTCGTTTCTTGTTATCCATACTGCCCAACAAGATAACATACATTTAGATACCGTTGCAATTTTGATCTCTGATCCCAGATGATCTTGAAACAAATCTCCACAAACCCACTAACATTATTCCTGAAGAAGTCCTGCAGCACGCTTGGCCGCTTGATCCTTTTGGTACAGGTCGACCAGGTGTTTTGGTGTGCGACAATTGCGAGACCAATGACCTGTACATCCACACCTGTAGCAAATCTGCTGATCCTTCTCCCTCTCCTGTTTTGCCTTTGCCTTCTGATAGAGGGCCACGAGGTGTTTTGCCGTGCGACAATTTTCAGCTAAATGGCCCTTGCATCCGCAGTTGTCACAAAACAGAAATCGCTTTCCGTTGAAGCTGTCCTTGTTTCTCTTATTGTGGTCGTCGTCTCCCCGTGGCCCTCTTGCAGCTGCGAGACCACGGCCTCTCCCCTCGTCGGGCCTGCTCCACGACCTCTGAGCTGCAGCATCATGTGCTTCAGGCACAGGTCGAGAGCCCGTCGGACGGCCGCCATGATTTTTGGAAGACCATTCCTGCTGTTTATTCGGCGACGAAGAAATGGGCTCGTGCTTGGGCATGTACTGCTGCTGGAGCACAGGTCGAGAGCCCGTCGGACGCCCGCCATGATTTTTGTAAGACCACTCCTGCTGTTTTCTGGGTGAAGAAATGGGCTCACGCATGGGCATGTGCTGCTTCTGGAGCACATGCTTGTCGCCGGCATTCGGGGAGCACTGGCCTCCGAAGGGCCAGTGTGTTCCCGTCTGCTAGCCGGCACATAGTTAGTGGCGCTCCGCTCACGGCGTGCCGGTGCCGCGCCTGTGGCAGGGGCACCTTGTCGGGCAACGGCGCTATGACGCGCGCTGACCGCCTGGGTGCCGGCACCGGCGCCGGCGCTCACGCGGGACGACTGAGCAAGACCGTTGCCTCCACATGGAGGAACTGGACTCACGTCAGTGTCGTCCTGCTGGGAGCCACCTTCCGGTGG
Source organism: Hyparrhenia diplandra (assembly GCA_015847255.1). Lineage (NCBI taxonomy): Eukaryota > Viridiplantae > Streptophyta > Magnoliopsida > Poales > Poaceae > Hyparrhenia > Hyparrhenia diplandra. The sequence goes on along the minus strand of JADLZK010003090.1, from coordinate 73,886 downwards.
TGCATGTCGAGTGGCGTGCGAGGACGGGGCGTCGCGCGTGGCAGCGGGCACGCCGGCGCTCTTCAGGGCAGGGGCGTCGCGCGTGGCAGCGGGCACGGCGGAGCTCTTCACGGCCGGGGCGTCGCGCGTGGCAGCGGGCACGCCGGAGCTCTTCAGGGCCCGGGCGTCGCGCGTGGCGGCAGCGAGCACGCCAGCACTCCTCGGGGAGCTAGCCTGCACAAGGTTTGGGGTGTCGCGCGTCACGGTGGGTGAGTTTTTGCACACGGTGGTGCCCGCGGCAGCCGGCATCGTGGTGTCCGCGCCATCGCCGGCCAGTGCATGGCCATTGTTACAGCCTAGAGGAAGCAGAGTTACCTTGTCGGCCTCCTCCGACTTGATGATGCCTTGTGTTTGACGTGCCTTGTTGGCAACCATTGACACGTCCTCTTTGATGAGCACCTGCGGCTCCTCCGCTTGCACTATCTCCATCTCCACGTCGGGCACCTCCTGGCCAGTGGCGTTGGCGTTGGAGGCGAGGGGCATCGTGGCAGGGAGCTCGTGCCGAGTTCTGCCGGAGTCGTTGCTGCGATCTGCATCCACCTGCGCTGTGGCCGTGACGACGGCCGTGATCGGAAGGCCGCTGCCGCTGCCATGCCCAGGGCGACGCGGGCTCGCCTTGGCCTCGCCACCATCGCGACAGGGGATGTTCTTGGTGGTGACCACCGAGTCCTGTGGTCGTCGTTCAACCTGCTGCACCTTCTTGCTGGCAGGCTCGGCCTCCTGACTGGGCACCTTCCTCTTCCTGGTCTTCTCCAGATCCCTGCCGGTGACAGCCGCCGCGGACGCTGCGGCACCAGAGGCGGGGACGCGGCGCGGGCGGGACGGACGACTTCGTTGCAGGCCAGTGGAGTTCGCGACGCCAGCAGCACGCACACGGTTCGTGGCGCGCGTGGCATCGTGCGGGCGCGCCGTGGCAGGCGCAGGTTCAGGGAGCTCCGGCTGCAGGATGGCGACCTTGGTGACGGGATCCACCTGCAGCTGCAATGTGGCGTCGTCCGTCCTCGCGTTCGCCTCCGCCGCCAGGCGGCCATTGTCGTCGTCTCCTTGAGGAGACAGCATCGACTCCTCGCCGTTGATGTCGTGCGACGGCGACGGCGACGTCGTCTTCTTCACCGCTGCATCCTCCTGGATCTTTCGCGACCGCATCGTATGCGCCGTACGCTTCGTCGCGTGGACTTCCTCCGCCTCCTGGATAGAGGCCTTCCTTTTCCTTCCCTCCTCGACGTGGGCACCGGTGTCAGCCGGCGCGGCGGCGGTGGCGAGAGCTGGTGGCGCAGGCGGTTGAGGTTGTACGGGTTTGGACCTCACGAGACCCCGAAGCTCGTGGACATCCCCATCTGTGGCCGGAAGCGCCAAGACGGCGGGAAGAACAGGGACAGGGGCCGGGGCAGGCCGTGGGTTTTCAGGACCCGCACCTGGCCGACGTCGCCGCCGCCGCTGGTGACGGGCAGCGGGGACGACATTGCGGCCGGAGCGGGGGCAACAAGTGCTGGGGCAGGCTTAGATGACTTCTCGAGTTCACGGAGTTGGCGGTGTCGGATGGTGACGGAGTACTGGAGGGAGGAGATGTAGGTGTCGAGATCCTCCCAGCGGAAGGGGAGCGGCGCCGGGGAGCAGGCGGCGAGGCGGTCGAAGGTCTCCCCGCAGGCGACGCTTCTTGGCCGGGAGCGCGGCGGCGACGGCCTCCAGCTCCCATATCTCCATGATCGCCGGCGGGCGGTCGAGATCCGGAAGCGACAGGAGAGCGGAAGGGAACAGGGGCAGTGGAGCGGCGGCGGCGGCGGTTTGCGAGTCCATCGCGGACTCCATGATTGCATCCGTTCCGAAAATACGTGCGATCGTTGGGATGAAAAGGAACCGACAGATGCCGGCGTTTTATAGATCGCGGACGACAAGAGTCCGAGCGGGCTGATATCAGAGTTGGGCCGTAATTTGGATTAGATTAGAAGTTCCTTGACATCCCGTTGGAATCTTTTCGGATTCTGGTAGCGGTGAGAGCATTTTTTTTTTTTTTCGCATGGTTTATTTGCTAGTTGTTATAAAATAATAGTACTATTGAAGTATCTAAAGGATATAATTAATTGAAAATTAAAATGAAAACAAATAATACCCTCTGATGCAAGATTTTTCTGTGGCTTTTTTTTTGTAAAAATAAGCCGATTCCTGTGATTACATACGGAAATTTGTAGAAATCAGTTTATTTGAGAAAAAGCGATTAAGAAAAATTTTGCATTTCAAATATAGTCTACTACCACCGTCATATAAAAAATGTCAATCAAGGTTTAGACTAAGCCAGACTTTCTTATGTTTGACTAGATTTATATCTCTAAATAGATTATTGTACGTGCAACACATCAAATATGGTATGTAACCTCCGAGTCTCCGACAAACTAAGCAGCCAGCAGCAGGGCCCAAGAAGGTGTCAGACGCCCATCGCGGTGCCCTAAAACGCCCGAGTGTGGGATGAACAATACCGCGTGGACTGTAGCACTACGCCACCGCCGCTTTCGGTTCCACCGTCGTCACCATCAATTATCATATCGAGTCCAAGTTGGTTTAGGAAAGAGCAGGTTAAGAGAGGCAATCAAGTTTGTTAGATAGAAAGAAGAATCCAAATCCTATAAGGATCTCTTGAGATTGCTTAGCGACTAAGTCTTGCAGGGATTATAAATACTAGGCCGCCAGGCTACACCGGGCTTCCCCTTGTGGCCTTTCACCTAGCTAGTGACAACTCGATCCCCTCTACTCACCCCTGCATTTTCTTTAGTTTTCTCCGAAATCCCTAACCCTACTATTATCTGATTTGATAAATAGTTGTTGCTATATTTTTGCTAGATTTCGTTCAATTGATGCAGCTTATGCAATATGTGATTTGGTTGCAGGGTTTGTGAACTAGGAATAGGTACACATTGGGGTCATTGACAAAATCGGTCATGAGCTTGATAGTCGGTTTGATGAGGTTAATATGAAGTTGCCTTCTTGTATGTCTGCCTCATTCCTTCCCATTCATTTACATCATTTGATGCACATAAGGTGTGCCGACTTGCTGAATTCTACCTCAAGGACATTTTTTGGTCTGAATTGCTTAGGCTAGAATTGCAACTTGGTAACTATATTGATGTCATGAGACAAGATGATAGATCAGTGGTCTAGAAAACTTTTGACCTCTCGGTTAAGCTAGTGGAAATAAATAGGCACAAAGTTTATGATGTGGTTTACTTGCTTCTCAAAATGGTCAAGACTTTCATGGCCATTAGAAAGTGTACACCTAATTGCTAAATTTACTTATTATGCCAGTTGGTAGTCATATACTGAATTGTTGGGTAACTTTTTTTATGAAACTTTACCAAATTTCTAAATGGATTTTACTGGTTTGCATATAAATACTTTGGTTTGGCATATACCCTATGCAAAAATCCTAGCTCGGCTACTAGCTAGGATCACTTAACAGACTTTGGATCTTTTTGGCAGAATTTGTTGTGGCTTCAACTTCCCTATTGTTGCTCATTTTGGGTTGGAGAGGGAAAAAGAGCTCATGGCTACGCCGTAGTATCAAACAATCTTGGGCTTCAACTTCCCTATTGTTGCTCATTTTTGGGTGGAAAAAGTCTGGATTCACTCCCCAACTATCACAAAAGTTTACTTTTCCTCCCTCAACTCGAAAACCCAGGACATATCACCTCCCTCAACTTTTCAAACCATGCAAATTACCTCCCTCGAGCGGTTTTGAAGGTGGATTTGCTACAGTAACTGTGGTTTGCTACAGTGCCAGTGGGTTTGCTACAGTCACAGTGTCTTTGTCTTTTCTTTTTTTAAAAAAATTCGATTTAATCTTTAAAAATCATAGTAAATTATAGAAAAATCATAAAATAAAAAATCCAATTTTATTGGAGTCCACATGATTAGATCTACACAGTGAATATATAATATGATATGCTTCAGTACAAAGTTTTTTACTACTGAAGGTTTTGTCTTTTTCTTTTATATTTATAATTCGTAGTTTAACTTCTATAATTATTTTGTTAGACAAAAGCACACCATATTATATATTCACCGTGTAGATCTACTCATGTGGAGTCTAACAAAATTAGATTTTTTATTTTATGATTTTTCTGTGATTTACTATGATTTTTTAAAGATTCAAATTAAATAAATAAAAAAAAAAAAGACAAAATCTTTTTAGCAAAAACTTTATACTAAAGCATATCAAATTATATATTCACTATGTAAATCTAATCATATGGAGTCCAACAAAATTGAATTTTTTATTTTATGATTTTTCTATGATTTATTATAATTTTTCAAAGATTCAACAGGATTTTTTTAAAAAGAAAAGGTACTAGTACTGTAGCAAACCCACTAACACTGTAGCAAATCACGGTTACTGTAGCATGAGGTAATTTGCATGGTTTGAAAAGTTGAGGGAGGTGATATGTCCTGTTTTTCGAAATTGAGGGAGGAAAAGTAAACTTTTCGCGATGGTTGGGGAGGGAATCCGGACTTTTTCCTTTTTGGGTTGGAGAGGGAAAAAGAGCTCATCGGCCATAGTATCAAACACTACTGCTATGGTAAATTTCCGGGGGCTTCAACTCGCAACCGCACAAAAAAGGTGGAACATAGGAACGGTGAAGAATTTGGAATGCGTCGAGCGAGGGTAGAATAGGGTAGAACGTATCTTTCAGTGTTGTAATCATCACAACCTCGCTCGAACAAGTAATTTCTACAAACATGAAGTAGTTTTAAGTGTAATCTCACTGTTGTGGCCCGTATCAAGCCTCCCTCGCAATACGCTCAGCCAAACACATCAGTAACGTCAACAAGTAACGTGAACATCAAATGAATTAACTGAAGAAAGAGCCCATTGCAGAAAAATTCTGTCAACCACTACAGGGATCGCATAAAAGAATTCGTGTAAATTGCAAAACCCCCAATAAGAGATCTGCGTAACCTATTTCCAATAAAATTAAAGCGATTAACCATATTGAGAGGATACATTTAGACCTTGAGAGGATATATTTAGATGCAAAACACTTAATTCTCAGCATTCAGACACAAAAGAGAATAACTTCATTCATAAAGATGTTCAGCACAAGATAGGCAGGTTCACATAAGGCACTGCAATACTCCAAACACTTGAAATTCATGTTCCACAAAGCAAAATAAGATAGGCTAAAGCAAAACATCTGGGCATTCCACTGTAGATTCCACTTAAACAGTGACGGCATCAAGGAAAGCTTGCCCAGGATTACGCTTCCCAAGTTTGCCATGGTTACTGAGCAGCTGTAAAAGGTCAGGAGAAGATGAATTAGATTATGCACTGGCTGGTATACTGTCCTCACGAGGTGAGTGGGCGAACATTAGAATAATGCTCAGATATGTAAAGTAAAAACTGCTGTTAAACATGGATATGTCGTCCAAAATAAGCTTGCCCCAACAAACAAGGCCGGGAAAAGCATAGCTACATTTCAAAACATGCATTATCCAAGATAAATTATATCTGATGTCCCAAAACTAATTCCGAGACATGTCTGCACAAAATGTGGCAAGAAAAGAATATCTGTACCTTTGCGTTGACACCATCAGGAACAATTCTACCCTCACTCTTGTACCTCAGGTAGTCAGCACGGCTGAACTTGGTGAAGCCCCTGAACAAGATAGTGCAAATTAAAAACAATAGTACAAAATAATTTATGCAAGCTATAAGATCACAATATTCTGATTCCACATCATCAGTTAAGTTATTATGCACTCACCACTTCCTGCTCTCAATGATCTTTTGGCGGCCAGGGAACTTGAACTTGGCGCGACGAAGAGCTTCGCTAGCATGAGGAGCATTGTTGTCCTTGCAGCGCACAGAAAGGAGGACCTGACCAATGTCCACCCTAGCACAGGTACCCTGAGGCTTGCCAAAGGCACCCCTCATTCCAGTCTGGAGCCTATCAGCCCCGGCACACGAAAGCATCTTGTTGATTCGGAGGACATGGAACGGGTGAACCCGGACCCTAAGGTGGAAGGCATCCTTTCCTGCAGACTTGGTCATGTACTTGTTGCAGGCAATACGGGCAGCCTCAAGAGCCTCACTGGACACATTCTCCTTCTCCCAAGAGACAAGGTGCACACAGTAGGGGAATTCATCGACACCCTTCTTCTTCATCCCAACATCGTAGATCCTGATCTTGGGGTCAGGGACACCACGGCAGTACCTGGACTTGGGGTATGGCTTGTTCTTGATCTGGCGATAGCACCTCGCAGGCCCTAACCAATGTTTCAGAAAACAGGAAAGCTAGTAATTATCAATGAACATAATAATAATAATAATGCACTGGAATAACAAAAATATTCAGTGCAAACAAATCTAAACCATTGGCTAGATGCAAAATAGAGCATTAATTTCCACAGAATATATACAGTGCTTACATGAAGCACGCAGAATGAGCATAGACAGTGTAAGCAGATTGGACCTATAGTGTTTTTTTTTCATGGCATACAATGGAATACTAAATGAATTCGTTACAAATCCATGGGACAAAACCAATAAGCCCATTTGGACAGGTTAGGCAACTGTATAAGGTCTACAAGCAGTAACACTAACCAAAACAAGATTTTCCAATTATGAACACCAAATCAATTGATGCATATTCTACCAGTAGTCAGAGATCATAAACTAGTCAGAGAGATCATAAACTACGAGCATGTTACCTAGGAACATAACTATCGCCCAGAACACAGGAAATCTGGGTCAATATAGCAGTAGCAAGGCCCAGCGTTTCTCATCTTTATCCGATACACTAAGCAACCAAAACTCCGCAAGTTTCACCAATCAACTTATCAGCAAACAACAATACTAAACCCATGCAGTAAATACCGCACGGATTCATCAAAGGATCGACCCGATTTCGTGTGGATCTAGCCTATTCGAGATTTGCACAGGACGAAAAGGGAGAGCACTATTCAGACAAGCGGTTGCAACAAACATTCGTAGCAGTAGAAGCGCACGAAGGAGCTGAATCGAAATCGCGAACTTACTTCTGCCCATGGCGACGGCGGCTGAGGGAGGCGGCAGGCGGCGGCGGCGGCTGGGCGAAGAGAAGCGGAGCGGCTAGGGTTTGGAGGGAAGAGAGGGACACTTTATATAGAGAGCGTGGACGCGGAATGGGGCCGTGTCGCCGCGGGTTTTGTGCGTCACGGCATGCGACTGGCAGAAGCTTCTGGGCCTTGGGAGCAGATGGACCGACAAACCCAAGAGAGCCCAGTAAAATTGGAGACTCCTTTCTTTCAAGGTCAGCCCATGCGTCATTTGGAGTAGGTAGGGAGAGGGCCGAGATTACAATTGACCGGTCAAGTTCCCACGCTAAAAAAAACTTAGGCATTTGGATATGGAGTGCATGTTTACCGGAACAATTCAAGAGCATCCGCGTTTCAAATGTAATAGTGATTTTACCCTTTTTTAACTCTGTATTTTACCCTCACTTTTTTCAAAATAAAAAGAGAGTCCACCCTTATTATGTTATGTGCATATAACGGTGTTAAATATGACAACTTTGTCCATCCATTTTTATCCTTGTTCTATTATGAGGTTCCTTGTTCTATTATGAGGTTTATGTTTTTACCCCTGTTTTTATTTTTTTTGCGATCACGCTGAAGCGCGTTTTTCATTAAGCAGATAGAAGTTTTAAAATACAGAAAAGGGGACGGCAACCCGCGGTTACCGAAGCCCACCCAACAACAGCTCACACGTGGTTGTGATTACAAAGAAACAATAGCGACCAAAAGCAGACACGCCAAATCCTAGACCTCGTCCTCTAGCCCTGTCATGTCTAGACCCAAGGTAGGAATGTCGAGACGTCCTTTCAGAATAGTCCGGAAGGCCTCCTTCTTCCGTTCCGGCCAAGCCGGCGCGTCCTGGAATGCGGCATTGAATTTGCTTTCGACTAGCAAATCAAGAGCATCCTCCTCAACCCCTGTTTTTATATCAAACACTATGACATTTTGTATACAAATATTTTAGTAAATTTCGACAATATTTCAACTCACAATATATATAATTATTAGAATTCAATATCACAACAAAATAATCCGCGCACGTATTCTTTGGTTTGGATGTCAAGATTTGCAGTCAGATCAATCAAGCTAGTTGGACGACACTCGCGCACGCAGACATGGCACACACGCATCCATCCATCCATGAGAGCGGATCGAGCTTGACAGCTTGCTAGCGAGGACCGGCAATGTGCACCAGCAGGCAGCAGCAGCAGTCGGGATGACGACGTGTGCTGATGATGGTGGAGCCCGCAGCGCATTGACGGCGCCGTCTTGTACAGCTGCTCGGAAGGCAAAGACCAACCCTAGATCGTCGCCGGCACCGCGGTGGTGACTTTCTGATCATCTAGTTCCCCGCCGCCGCAGGTGAGGAAGCAGCGCCCACTACTGCAGAAATTAAGCGATCGATCGACAAAGATACATAGAGACATACGGTTGGCTGTCAACAACCGGCCAAACAGTGGAGTGGAGTGGAGACAAGGCGCCGCCGCCGCCGTCGGGGGCACTGCCTCTGAAACCCTAGCCGAGCAGAAACCTAGAGCAGTAGGGAGGGACGGGGCGAGCTATGGTTGCGCTGGGGAGGGAAGGGGCGACCTCATTGGTGGCGCTGGGGAGGGAGGGTCGAGCTGAAGATGGTCGTCAGAGGTGAGGATGGCGACGACGCCCACCGCCGACCTTTGGGAGCGCGTCGCATGTGAGGGCGACGAGAGAGAATGGGGAAGGCCCCCCGAATAGACAGGGGTATTTTGGTCTTTTGGCCGGCCTCTCCCTTTCTCTTTCCTCTTTTTTTTGACATTTAATAGCTGTAGAGGTCCGTCTGCTAATAGGGTAGGGCAAAACGGGGTTTTGGAGCGGGTTCTAATATGGAGTGTGTACAACGGGTTGAAACAGATTTGTCTATGTTGCGGTCTGCGGGGCGGGCGGCGCTGCACGGCTGGGACTTGGGACTTGGGGCGCGTCTCCGTGTGATTGCTCTTGGTTGGGGAAGGAGAAGACGACCGCCGCCAAGCGCCTCCGTCGGGGTCGGTCTTTGGGCGGTGTGGGGCGGGTTGAGTAGATCATTTTGTGGGGCGGCACGGTTCGAGTTGAACAAATTGTTTTATGGGGTGGGGCGGGTGAACTGTCTCCTCGTTTACGGGGTGGGGCAGGTTTGGGGAGGGTTTGCCCCCATTGTCGCGGATGCAGAGGTGACGGTGTTAAAAGGAAGGGTGGACAGACCTTTCGTTCCAAAAAAACGAGGGTAAAATTACAAAGTTTAAAAAATAAGGGTAAAATCACCATTGACCTTTTAAACAAGGGTATAATCATCAAATTCTCAATAATTTATTGTAGTAATAAACTTGTTGAATGACTGAGTTTTTTCAATGTATATCAAAAAACAATACTAAAATTGCAAGATCTACTATAGCCCATTAAGTTATTTAAAATGCACCATAGGAGATGAAAGGACAGAGTAAAGCCTCCTTGAGCCGTTGCAGTCTAATGTCTCTGTTCAGATCAATCACATTCGTAACAAATTTCTACATCCATGTTTTTTTTCATGTCTTCACCAACTCATGAAGTTGAGATTGTGTCCTGACAACAAACTGCAATACTAGCTCAATTATGCATGGACTCGTAATAAAGCTATTTGGTCACAGATCATCATGGGAGGTGGGTTTTGGCGATATGTCATTCCGCAGCGGGGTTTCGCCGGTATGCCATTATAAAACGTGACGAAGTGCTGGAATGCCAGCCGGTCGATTTACAAGCTTTTTCTTCCACTTCTACCCCCTCCTTTCGTTTCACCACGGACGGAACCAAGTCCGCCGGAACGGATTGAGCGCGACTCTTCTTCTCCGTCAACTCCTCCACGCTCCCTAGCCCGCCTCCCCACGCCCAGCTCTTCACGCTTGCCCGCTCGCCTGGCCACCTTCCCACGCCCGCCCGTGCACAGAGGATTAAGCAAATGGATTAATTGGGATCGGACGTGGAGAAAAAAAAAATCAAACATGGTGGACTGGAAACCGGAAGATGTCATGCTGAGATTGTCGAGAAGATTGACTAGCTAAAGCTACTAGCTGAGATAGTTATGCCTGGCAGGGGCAGATCCACGCCCCGGGCTAGGGGGGCTATAGCCCGGGGCGCAGCCTCAATTCTCTCCATGCAAATCTTCTCTAACCATGTAAATTATTTGATTTTCAGCCAAAAATAGCATGTTCTTAACTAATTAGCCCCCCTTAATCCTAAAATAGTCTGTCCCTAACTAATTAACCTCCCTTTGGATGTTGTTTCTAGATCCGCCACTGCCTAGTGGAAATTTTTGATGTCTCGCCCAGCGCTCGTATTGGTGTACAGGTACCTGTCCAACGACGCCTTAGCTTGCTGCCGTCATTTCTAGGGGCGGACGAGGAGCGGGCGAGCTCGGTCCCAAAGAGGGCGGCCACAACCACGACAAGGGTGGGATCCGGCCATCCGAGCATGGCGCAGGCGAGGGTACAGGGACGGAGGAGACGGAGAAGAAGAGCAGGCGCTCGCTCCGTTCCGAGCGGACTCTGTTGATGGATGTCGTGAAACAAAGAAGATAAGGCCGGATGGCATTTCAGCAGTTGTGTCACGTTTCATAATGGCAACCGTCGAAACCCTGTTGCGGAATGGCATATCGCCGAAGCCCACTTCCTATAATGGTCTGTGACCAAATAGCTCCTGGTAAGATATTGTCTACCCATGCGAAGATTAATGGATTGACCATTGGATGGTTCATTACGAGCAAATCATGACACAAGATTGTCGATGATGCTTTTGGTCCAACTGATGGAGCATAATTTGAAATCTTCTACTATTATTGTTTTACTCCCTTCACTCCAAATTCTAAGGTGATTTGGCATTTCTAGATATATTGATTTTTGCTATGTGTCCGGACATACACTATGACTAGATCAATAATAAAAAATAATGTATCTAGGAAAGCCAAGACGTCTCACGATTTTGAATTGAGAAAGTAGTTGACAATTAGTAGTTCGACTTCAAAGTAGTCCATGTAGGCTATATAATACTTTTTAAATAAAAAACATCGAGTGTATACCACCATGTATCTTTGTTTTTTAAAATCTTGTTCAAACATGTATGTTTCATTGAGATGTTTTGTTTACCATGATAACATGAATAGCCACATAGCATTCTCACGATTTTGAATGGAGAGAGCAGTTGACAATTAGTAGTTCGACTTCAAAGTAGTTCATGTAGGCTATATAATATTTTTTAAATAAAAAACACCGAGTGTATACCACCATGTATCTTTGTTTTTCAAAATCTTGTTCAAGCATGTATGCTTCATTGAGATGTTTTGTTTACCATGATAACATGAATAGCCACATAGCATGGGTGATATATATATTGTGATTATCACTCAAAAGGTCGTGAACAAAGTTTTTAGTTGTGGTACGACAACACACATGCAAATCACAATTACCATGGTGTTATATTACATGGATACATTTTGCCATGATTTTTTCCTTCTTAAAAAGACATAACTTTTTAGCAACCGAAAAAGACATGGAGTGGGTGGACTTTGTGAGAGATGGTTTTGTCAAAACGAATGGGCTAATGACGCAATTCGTTTCCGCGCTACGGTCCATTGGATCCATCATCAATCATCAAGACACCAGATTCGAAGCTCCTACCATCCTATATGCCTATAACAATTGTTCTCTATATTTTACCTTACTGTATTTGTATTTGTACGCAAGTGTACTGTATACTCAACTTTAAAACAGGTATGGTTATAAAAAAAGGTCCCAAGCGGCCAAGCATCTGGCTCCCTTGCCGCCACCTTTCTTCATCTCTCGTATCCGCTACGTCGACTACAACTCCAAATGAATACGAACAGAGCAAATATTGTGTGGAACTAGTATTCTCTTATTCATTATAAATTATAGATGGTGTACAAGTTCCTTTATACAACCTTAGGCCTTCAGGGGGTATTTTGGTATGAAACCACAATGACGTTAGGCTTATGTTTCCCAACAGCTATCACCTTGGCAAAACGGAATTTGGCGAAGAAGCGTCAAGTGTTGTTTTTGTAGTAGTTCATTTGCACCTATACAACACTTGTTCTTTGTTAGTCATAACTTTGCGAGCTTTGTTTGGAATACTTTGCATACCACTTTTGGAATTCATTCTCCTACTAACACTCCTAATTTGTTTGGTTCTTGGCTATTGGGATTAAATCTAAGCTCAAAAAACCAAATCTTGCTAGGAGCCACCACACTTTGTTGGGCATTATGGTTGAATATAAACAATATGGTATTAATAACAAGGTTAAGTCTAAGACTTACATATAGTATTTTAACTAAACACGTGTCATGAGAGGAAGTTCATGCAAAAAAAATCTAGAGATGAAACAAACTACTATTTCCTCTCGCTTCAAAACTAAGTGCTCATGTCAAATATGAGGAGTCAACCAACCTCATGTTTAACCAAATATATACAAAATTTTACTAAATTTTAAGATATTAAATAAACATCATTAGATTAAGAGTGTCATATTTTATAGTAAAATTATTTAGAGATATAAATGTCAATACTATTTTTCTATATATCAATCAAATAATGAACGAAGAGAATTGTACCAAACATCACTATGCAAATAGAGGAGCGAGTTCACATTATAACCAATGGTTGTATCTGAAAGGTGTCATGTCCTCATCAACCATAGTTTATCATAATGCTTACTAATACAAAAATAGTATGTTACATTGTTTGGGTTTGCGAGAGGAGGGGGGGCATGCCCCCTGCTATTGTATTTCATATCAAGAGTCATCTTAGTCAACATATCATATGACATGTGCGCATCATGTTATCAACCAGCATGACTTTAAGAACAAGAGAACAAACAAATATTGGATTCAAATGTACTTATGCTTCATATCAAAAGTAAGCTTAGTCAGCTTGCCAAGAGGAAGATCGTCTGCAAATGGTCCTGGCAAGAGCAATGGTATCAAGCACTTTTGTCTACAATCGATGGGAAATGCTCAACACCAATATACTATAGGTCAGTGTTTAGTTGGTGAAATTTTTTTTTAGGTGTTACATACTAACTTTATAACTTTGCCTATAGGCCGTGGGACAAATCTTTTAACTATAATTAATCCATCATTAACATATGTGGGTCATTTGAAGACTTATGGCTAATCATGGAATAATTAGGATCAAAAAGATTCATCTCGACGTATACATCCAAACGGTGCAATTAGTTGTATTTATTTCATTTACATTTAGTGCTCCACGTTTTGTGCCAAAAAATAGAATCATTCAATGTGATAGGTGAAAAAAATTTATGGTGAAAAGTTTTATAACTAATTGTGGGCACGATGAGAAATGCTATTGTGGCCCCTACAGCACCAAATAAAAACCACAGATGATGTGGCCTGCCAGCTTTCCACGACGCATTCGGATTCGGACGAAAGCCTTGTACTAGCACGGACACCGCTCCCCAACGGCTAGTTGCGGTCTGGTACCCCGCGTGGCAGCGTCCGAGCCCACATGGCCCGGCGCACGACCGTCCATCACGGATCGGCCGGTCGGATCGAGCCGACCGCTACGCTATCGTTTTCCACCCCGCCGCCTCCCCCCGTTTCAAAAGTTTTCGAATTAAATTCCAACGGACGGGACAGTCACGCCCATCCATCCGCCCCGCATCTCACAATCTTCCTCGTCTCCTCCTCCTCCTCCCTTCCCCTCTCCTCCCCGCTCTCGATTCCCTTGATCCTGCTAGCCGATCGGCGTCTCGCCGGAGTAATACTCAGCAGCAGCAGTAAGCGGCCATGGAGATGCTGCGGCGGAACCTGAAGCGGCAGGCCTCGCGCTCGCTCTCCGCCTTCGCCGGCGCCGCCGCATCTCCGCGGGGTGGCGTCGACCAGGAGAACCTCCACCCCAACCTCGCCTCCTCGCCGCCGCCGGCGTCGCCCGCCAAGGGCGCATCCTCGCCGCGCCCCAAGCAACCAGCGGCTGCGGCTCCGCCTCCGCCGGCGGCCACCGTCGAGGAGGATCACTCCACGGCCGCTACCACCGCGCCAGCCGACGACGAGCCCTCCGTCAAGGTACTGTGTCATGCATGGATTCGCCCGATCCGGCTTCCAACCAGAGTAATTTGGGATCTCGGGAGGGTTGCGAGCTTGTTTTTCCTGATGTGTGGGGATGCGCGTGCGCAGGTGGTGGTGAGGGTGCGGCCGACGGTGATCCGCCCGGTAGACGGCAAGGATCTGTGGTTCGTCCGCAAGACCGCCCCAGACTCGCTCGCTGTCGGCGACCGGTCCTTCCCAGTGGATGGCGTCCTCGACGACAGGGCTTCTCAGGTATATACAAGCAAAGCTTAAAACTCATCGTACCCGAGTAGCATAGCATGCCCAATCGTGCGTGACTCTGAGCGAATTCTGCGAATTGGTGATTGTTTTGCAGGCCGATGCGTTCGATCTGGTGGGATTGCCCATGATCGAGAACGCCCTGGCCGGATTCAACACGTCCCTCGTCTGCTATGGCCAGGTATACTAATGACTACTACTAATCCAAGTGGTCCGTATCGTGTTCTCTGCTCCTCGGTTCCTGTTGCTCATGCTTGTATGTGTCTGATGCTACTAGAGTGGCACCGGGAAGACGTACACCATGTGGGGCCCTCTCGGCGCCATGGTTGACAGTGGCTCTGACCATGCTGACTTGGGCGTTGTTCCTCGGGTTTTCCAGAACCTGTTCTCTCGGATCCAAAGAGTAAGGAGGAGATTCTTCACCCTTCCTTTATTTTTTTGGTAAATTGTGAGTGATTGTTGACTTGACGTTGCTCCTTCCCTGTGTAGATGCGAGAGAGTTCTCCTGAGAAGCAGACGAGCTACCAATGCCGTTGCTCATTCCTCGAGGTGTGCAGTTATTTTGTTGTTTTCAACTGAACCGTGTCTTGGAAATGGTTTCAGAACTAACATATATGATTTGCTTTTCCAACTTGTTGCAGGTACATAACGAGCAGATCAATGATCTGTTGGAACCATCTCAGCGTGATCTGCAGGTACATTATTCGACAAAAAAAATATCCTGAAATTGCAGTTTCTATTGGTTTATTATGCAGATATCTCATCCAACTTCACTCTTTTTAGATAAGAGATAATGCTGGCAATGGTATCCATGTTGAGAACTTGACTGATGAGTACGTGTCAACAGTAGATGATATCAATCAGATCTTGATGAAGGTATAAGATAACTTCCCATCGTAGCTTCCCATTCATGTTGTTCTCTTTTTTTTTTTTTTTTTTTGACAATATGTTGTTCTCTCTATGTTCCTGGACAGTAGATGCTCTGGTCAGGCATGAACAATGAAATTGCAAGTCGGCAATATAGAAAATATTAAAGAAATTTCTAAATTATTGGAGTGCCTTTTTGAGTGCTCCAATAATTTTTCTAAAGTTATATATTTACCTGGAGGCTGGAGCAGGCTATTGAGCGCTAATGCTATGTTCTAGATAACATTTTTATGCCTTCCGTAAAGGTTCGAGTTGGAGAACAGAATAAATCCATTATTACAATTTCAAGTTATGATTATGTTCTTATATAAGAATAAATTTCATCAATAAGTAACCCAAAAGTCTTCTATTATTTTGAACTGTAATCATTTCATCTGATCATCTCTATACTGTTGTGGAATGATACCAAGATATCACACCGGTGATCATGCAACACCAAGACTCACTTGATTCGTATTTATTGCATGCATATATCTCTAAAATTTCTGTCACAACAGCAGCAGCTACTGCATCAGTGTTTTGTTTACCATAGTCATATTGTTATTGTGGCTATTCATCAGTGTTTTGTTTACCATAGTCATATTGTTATTGTGGCTATTGATGATTAGTCTGTTTTGTAAGGATGCTTCCCTTGATTAGTAGGATATAGTTCTTTGGATTAGTTTTCTCATGATAACCGAGTTTATTTTCTTTACAGGGACTGTCAAACAGAAAAGTTGGCACCACCAGCAAGAACTTGAAAAGTTCCCGCTCTCATGTGATATTTACCTGCATTATCGAAGCATGGAGCAAGGTATATGCTTCTAGGTTCTTTGTTGCATATTGTAATAACTGTCAGCCTTTCTAAATCTCAGGATTTCACCTTTGCATTCTGTCTTTATAAGTATGTACATCTGCTGATTTTTTTTTTTTTTTGCTCTCTTCACAGGGTTCATCGAATGGGTTTAGCAGTTCAAGAACTAGCAGAATTACCTTTGTTGACCTTGCTGGTCCTGACACTGATGAACTTGATGGTACAGCAAAGCATTCCACAAAGGAGGAAAGACATCTTAAGAAGTCTCTTTCAAGGCTTGGGTATGTAAATCTGTAACTGCTTCTTTGTTCATTATTTCCTTTATTTTTCTTGGTCTTGGGTATGCCAAATCGCCCTTTTCAAGAAGAAAAAATGTATGATTGAGATACTCCACTGTGAACAAAATATTTAGAAAATCCAAGGCCTCATACCTGCATGTTGTCATTTCAGGAAACTAGTCAACATTCTTTCAGAAACTCCAGAGTCCCATAAAATTGATTTACCATATGAGCAATCCCGTTTGACACATGTGCTGAAGGATACACTAGGTGGCAACTCCAGGGTTATATTTTTGTGTTCGATTTCTGCAGAGCACAGGTATTTTCTGTTCTGGTGTTCCTTTTTATTTTATGCCTTTTAGGAGTATTACATATTCTTGTGTTGATCAGTACATTGGGAACTGCAGATGCAGATCTGGAACCTTAAGTACACTAAGATTTGGTGAGCGAGCAAAGCTAATGCCAAACAAACCTGTGATAAATGAGATATCAGAAGATGATGTTAATGGTTTGAGCGATCAGATACGTCAGTTAAAGGTATTACCTCAGAACTAAAAAACATGTAGAATTACCTACAATCTACACCGACTTGCTAATTATTTTGTTTCTTGCAGGATGAACTCATAAGAACAAAGTCTGGAGACACCACAACTTGCAAGGCTGGATACTTCAGTGCACAAAGTGCCCGTGAAAGCTTGCATACTTTGCGAATGAGCCTCAACCGCTCTCTTATCTTGCCTCACATAGAAGTTGATTCAGAGGAAGAAATGGATGTTGATGAAGAAGATGTGCAAGAACTACGTGATCAAATTAGCAAGCTTCACTCTTCATCTGAAGATACCTTTGATGACTTCATGGACGCAGAGAGTGGAGATGAAAACCCTCTTTGTTCTATGGGAAGAGGTGGGGAAGATGATCAAGTTATGATAGATGATTTTGAAGGTCCACAACAGGAAGAGCACAAAGAAGTATCTAACAATACAAATGCTAACGAAGACCTTGGTTCTAACAGGAAATCTAGTCTATCAATTAGTGCGTCCCCACGGTTGTCACCTATTCAGGATCCTACACTGTGCTCTTCTCCAAAGATCCATAACAAGGCAAGAAAGAGCATCACTTCACCAGGGCTATCACCAAGCAAGCTTAGAGTATCTGACAGCCCAGGTGATAGAAATGTTGAAGTGTGTAGAACTAGTGAAGTCCGGTCCTCTCTACAATCAAGCAAGCTTAGCCCCACTGACTCACTGGCTGCAAGTCTCCAACGTGGCTTGCACATTATAGAGTATCATCAACAGAATCCAGCCCCACGGAAATCATTTATTGGCCTTTCATTTGATCATTTTGCGGTGAATCCTCGTCAGTCAACAGCAAAATTCAGTTCAGTTGTTCAGGCTCTACCTGAGGACCAAG
Organism: Hyparrhenia diplandra; assembly: GCA_015847255.1. NCBI lineage: Eukaryota > Viridiplantae > Streptophyta > Magnoliopsida > Poales > Poaceae > Hyparrhenia > Hyparrhenia diplandra. The sequence continues at coordinate 56,058 of JADLZK010003090.1, read as the reverse complement.
GAAGCAATCTTTGTTCATCCTGCAAGAAGCCAATGAACACAAATGAGAATCAGACAGAAAATGTAAACTTAGACAAACAGATTGTGTTAGCCTTGGGTGCCACATGTAATGAATCAGCTAGCACTTCAATTAAGGTTTGTTATTCAAGCTATATGATTGGCATATTTTTATTTGATTCGTATCATCTACTTAACCATTTAAATTGGCCAGGATGGCAACATAACCAAGGAAATTGCTTCCAAGAGAGAAACTGAGCTTGAAGCTTTATGTGAAGAACAAGCAGCAAAGATCAAGGAGCTGAGCACTTTGGTATGTACAGAGATGAATCAAACATACTCCAGACAGTTATTTCCCTTTCATTTTCATTTACATTTTCATCTGTTGTGTTGCAGATTGACCAATATAAGAACAGGTCAGAAGATGGCCCAGGTTCAAATGGTATGGCACCTGCGGAAGAACTAACTAGCGTAGGCAAGGATTCTGAACAATGTCATGATGATAGTAAGGTGTCACTCGATGTGAATGAGAGGGAGGCACTTCTTGCTGAAATCGAGAGTCTGAAGGAGCAACTCAAAAACCAGACTACTGTATCAACAACTGGTAGCCTTCTTGACCAGTTAAGGAACGGCAGCACAGACCAGGAGTATGAACTTGACAAAGAGAGGCAGAAATGGATGGAGTCTGAGAGTAAGTGGATCTCACTCACTGAAGAGCTGAGGGTCGATCTGGAATCAAACAGGATGCATGCAGAAAAGACCGAGATGGATCTCTGCAACGAGAAGAAGTGCACAGCAGAGCTAGATGACGCTCTTCAACGGGCGATGTACGGCCACGCCAGGATGGTTGAGCATTATGTTGAGCTCCAGGAGCTGTATAATGATCTTCTCGAGAAGCACCGCCGAGTGATGGAAGCGATCTCTGAGGTGAAGAGGGCGGCTGCCAAAGCAGGCAGGAAGGGCTGTGGGACGGCCTTCGCTGCTGCCCTTGCTGCAGAGCTTTCCACGGTGAGGATCGACCGGGAAAAGGAGAGGGGTCAGCTGAAAGAACAGAACAGAAGGCTCCGGATTCAGCTGCGAGACACTGCTGAAGCTGTTCATGCTGCTGGAGAACTGCTCGTCAGATTGAGAGAAGCTGAGGAAGCATCTACACTAGAAAAGGTCAGTTCAAACTTAAAACTAGTCAGTGGTGGTTCTTGTCTAGTCAAACTTAAAACTCAATTGTGTGCTTCCACTGTTTTGCAGGAGAGGACTGCTTCGTTGTTGCAAGAGAACGAGAAGCTGAAGAAACAGCTGGAGAAGCTGAGGAAGAAGCACGAGATGGAGCTGGAGACGATGAAGGTTCACCTTGCGGAGAGCCGGCTGCCTGACTCGGCGCTGGGTGCCTTCTACCACAACGAGAGCGAGAGGACGCCGGAGTACCCGTGCGATGATGCCCCCTTGACGCACGACGACGATCAGTCCTGGCGGGCTGCGTTCGCTTTCTGCCTACAGTGACTGAAGTCACCTGTTTGGATTGTTTGGGGGTTGAGACTCGTCAACTGAAACTGGTTGACAATTGGGACGACATGGGCATTTCTTCGACCTTTACTTGTATGGTTTTTTTTTTTAAGTACACTATTATTACTCTGGGAAAAATTGTTATGTATACTGCTTGTATGGGAATTGAATTTTTATACTACAAGTATTTTTTTATTGCCCTCCTCGTTCCTGTTGGATCGTACATTGGTCATGTCCTACCGCCGTCCTGCCAAAATCGCAGCCTCTGCCCGCACCGCATGACAATGACACAGGCGGCGGCGGCGGCCTGGATCCTAAAGAATGGGGTGAGCGAGGGTGAGCCGGTGAGGGGGATGCCACTGGCCACCGGCAAACGGATAGGGTCACAGCCCCAAGCGCACAGGAAAACCTAGATAATTGCTCCGATAGTCATCTTGACTAAATGAGTGGTTAACTTACGAAACCTCTAGGATGATTAATCCCATCTGCAGTTCCGGCAGTTTCCCTCTCCCCTCCGCCCCAGTAAGTTAAATTTATGGCACAGGGTGCACATGCACTGACCGCTAACCACACGATACGCGATGTGATCCGCGCAAGACATCTTTGCTCAACGCACACCGCCCGGTAGAAGTGTGCGGATACGGATCACAATGCGTATTATATGGTCCAGCTTGTGGGTGCATGTGCACCTAGGTGCAAAAAAACCGCTTCCCCGCCGGTGGCGGCACGGACAGCTCTGCTTCCGTTCCACTGTTGCTAAGCTGTATGTAAGTGACGCTTTGAAACAAGACGGTCTGTTTTTGTTTCTTCAACCTGCTATTTCCCCCCCTTTTTTTTGCTCTATAGAGCAAGACAACCTGTTTATACTGTCTGATTTCTTATCGTCGTTTCTTGACCACTAATAATTCATGCCATTGGAAATATTGTTTTTATAAATCTCGTGTATTTCATTCCTTGAACCATTCAGATTGTTCTTCCCTCTAGGAAAACACTCCTTGCTTGAGAAAGAACCCACTGGTCTTCCCTCAAGGAGGACTGCAATCTGCATTGTTCATCTTTTTGTCAAGAATCCTCCATTGTCTTGCCCATGAAACAAAATAAAAATGGATTTCCATGGATTTTCCCTCCATACTATATATAAAAAAAGGCGCTACATGTTTTAAAATTGTTATGTTTCCACTATACTTATTCCCTATATAAAAGGGGGGGAAAACAAGTGTTACAGGACTTAAAATTGTCTGAAGTTTCCTCCCTTTTCGCGTTCATACGTGTTCATTATTTTCTCTTTTTTTGCTCAGGGAACAGCTGCATCTACGATCTCTTGGTACACACAACGCAAAAAGAAGAGAATGCTACCATGGCTGAGGCAGCGCTAGTAGTGGCTGGCTTATGATTGGCAGTGTCACCAATCTTGAAGAAGCTCCTCGCTGACGCTTCAATCTACCTTGGTGTGGACATGGCCAGTGAGCTCCACGAACTTGAGACCACCATCATGCCGCAGCTCAGCCTGGTGATTGAGGCGGGTGAGAAGAGTCCCCACAAGGCCAAGCTAGAGGCATGGCTCCGGCAGCTCAAAGAAGCTTTGTACAATGCCGAAGACCTGCTCGACGAGCATGAGTACAACCTTCTCAAGCGCAAAGCGAAAGGAAGGAAGGATTCCTTGCTGGGACTGGGAGTGCGTGCCTCCTCCATAAGAGAAAAAATCCTGAAGCCTTTCTGTGCTGCGACAAGCAGGGCATGCAATTTCCTCCCAGGGAACAGAAAGATGATTCAACAGCTGAATGAATTGAAGGCCTTGTTGGCAAAAAGCAAAGGACTTCCGTGAACTTCTTGGCTTACAATTACAAGCTGGTTGTAACACAGAGAGTCCTGCAGGAACAACAACTTCAGCTGTTCTTCCATCCACATCACTAGTCCCTCCAAGAGTGTTTGGTCGCGACACTGATCGTGATCGTATAATCAATCTTCTCATCAAGAAGCCTGCTGCTGCTGAGGCTTCTTCAGCTAGATACTCAGCTTTGGCCATTGTTGCACATGGAGGTGCGGGAAAATCCACACTGGCACAGTATGTCTACAATGACGATAGGGTCAAGGAATACTTTGATGTCAGGATGTGGATCTGCATCTCACGGAAGCTTGATGTTTATCGTCACACTCGAGAGATTACCGAGTCGGCAACAAATGCAGAGTGCCTTCATGTTGATAATATTGATACTCTCCAGTGTAAACTGTGGGACATACTTCAAAAGTCAAAGAAGTTTATGCTTGTCTTAGATGATGTCTGGTTTGAAGAATCCAGTGACGAGAAGGCATGGGACCTACTGCTAGCTCCTCTGGTTTCTCAGCAAGCTGGAAGCAAGGTTCTAGTAACCTCTCGACGAGATTCCTTTCCATCTGCTTTTCACTGTGAAGAAGTGATTCGTTTGCAAAACATGGATGACAGTGAGTTCTTAGCACTCTTCAAACACCACGCCTTCTCTGGAGCAGATATTGAGATCAGTGGTTGTGCATAAAGCTAGAAGAGATTGCGGGGAAGATAGCTAAAAAAATTGGACAATCTCCACTGGCAGCAAAAGTTTTGGGCTCGCAGTTGAGCAGGAAAAAGGATATCACTACATGGAAAGATGCTATGAGGGTTAACACCTTAAACGAACCAATGAAAGCTCTCTTCTGGAGTTATGAGAAATTAGATCCACATCTGCAGAGATGCTTTTTGTATTGCAGCTTATTTCCAAAAGGCCACAAGTACAAAAATGAGGAGTTAATCCACCTCTGGGTGGCAGAGGGACTAGTTGATCCATGCAACCATGGTAGGAGAGTCGAAGATATTGGAAGGGATTACTTCAATGAGATGGTCTGTGGGTCTTTCTTTCAACCAGTCACGAGAAGATATTTTGGTAAGTTGTATGTCATGCACGATCTTCTTCATGATTTAGCAGAATCACTCTCTAGAGAAGACTGCTTCAGATTAGAAGATGATAAGGTGACAGAAATACCATATACTGTTCGTCATCTATCTGTTCATGTTGAGAACATGATAAAGCATGGGCAAAGTATCTGCAAGCTACATCATTTACGCACTATTATTTGCATAGACCCTCTAATGGATGATGTAAATGATGTTTTTCACCAAATACTGCAAAACTTGAAGAAGATTCGTGTGCTATATTTGTCATGTTACAACAGCAGCAAGTTGCCTAAATCTGTCAGTCAGTTGAAGCACCTTCGCTATTTGAACCTCACCAAAACATTAATTTCTGAATTGCCTAGTTCAGTGGGTACTCTTTTACCATTTAGAACTGCTTCAGTTGAATCACGAAGTTAAGAGGTTGCCTAACAAACTCTGCAATCTAAGTAACTTACGCCATCTTGAAGGGTATGCTGATAGAATATATGAGATGTATGGAATATATCTTCCTCAAATTTCAATATAGGCAAGCTGACTTCACTTCAAAAACTTAATTATTTTTCTGTGCAAAAGATGAAGGGATATGAGTTGTTTCAGCTCCGAGACATGAACGAGCTCAGTGGAAGTTTAAAGCTCATGAATCTTGAGAATACCACTGGAAAGTACCAAGCCTTGGAGTCGAAGATGTATCAGAAATCTTACCTTAAAGAGTTGCATTTTGTTTGGAGCTCAGCGAATGATATTGATGCACATGACAGTTTACATTTGGAGATTCTAGAAGGTCTGATGCCACCGCCTCAACTTGAGGGCCTCACATTTGAAGGTTATAAATCTTCCACATACCCAAGCTGGTTACTTGAGGGTTCCTATTTTGAGAATTTGCAATCTTTTGGGCTTGTTAATTGCTGTGTGTTAGAAGGCCTGCCACTTGATACCATGCTCTTTCCATATTGTTCTAAATTGTTGCTTGATAATGTTCCAAATCTGAAGATTCTACCTTGCCTTCCAACCGGCCTTACACATCTATCAGTGATCAGGTGCCCTCTACTTATGTTTATTACCAACGACGAGCTGGAGCATCATCATCAGAGGGAAAACCTGATGAAGATAGAGCACTTGGCATCACGATTTGCTTTGATCTGGGAGGTAGACCCACTATCATGTGTTAATAAGACGCTGCATGTGGAGCATTCATCTCTGACACAACTAATGCCACAGATGGATCATGACATATCAAAACATCTTCAAACCATTGAAAGCGCTCTAGAAGAAAGAGATGAAGCATTGATGAAAGAAAATGTTATTAAGGCATGGCTATGTTGCCAAGAGCAGAGGATAAGGCTCATTCATGAAAAGAGAAGTGGCCAACTGCTGGTTCCACCATCAGGACTTAAAGAACTTATTCTTTCGTCATGCAATCTTACAGATGGAGCCTTAACTGTTTGCCTTGGTGTCCTCAATTCACTGAGACTTCTGGCACTAGAACAAATTATGACTGTAACTACTCTTCCGTCAGAAGAGATCTTTCGGCAGGGGACAATGCTTGAATTCTTGTCCATTAGAAGATGCTGGTGTCTCAGATCACTAGGGGGCTTGAGAGCTGCTGCGTCTCTGTTGACTCTTAAAATACTTTCCTGCCCTTCTTTAGAGTTGGCACTAGGAGGAGACTTTATGCCATTATCCATTGAAGATTTCCACGTATTCGACTGCATGCTTGAAGCTGAAATTTTCTGCAGTGACTTGCGAAACCTAAAAAATGTTCGCTTGTATAATTGCAGAAGCATGGGGTCCTTGTCCGTTGGTCATCTGACATCCCTCAAAGCATTAATGCTATATCATATGCCAGATTTATGTGTTCTTGAAGGATTGTCTTCCCTGCAACTTCATCACGTATATTTGATAAATGTTCCGAAGCTCACTGCCGGATGCATCTCACAGTTTCATGTCAAAACATCACTCTATGTTAGTAGCTCCACACTGCTCAACCACATGATCTCAGCCAAAGATTCTGCAGTTCTAGTGTCTCTCTCTCTTGCAAGTTGCAAGGAGCAATCAGTTTCATTTGAAGAATCGGCAAATTTCTCTTCTGTTGAGCACCTTAGACTATGTCGGTGTGCAATGGCATCCCTACCAAGAAATCTGAAGTGCCTCTCCAGTCTGAAGAAACTCGATATCTATGACTGCCCTAACATATCATCTTTGCCAGATCTGCCATTGTCAGTGCAGCATATATGCATATGGAACTGTAAACTTTGAAGGACAGCTGCCGTGCACCTGATGGAGAAAGCTGGCCAAAGATTGCTCATATCCGCTGGAAGGAATTTCGATGAAGATCGCTTTTTCAGTCTTATTGGATAAAACAGGAAACAGATGGAAAGGCAAAGAATTCCTATCATTCATCCTGAAATACTAACAATATAAATGCTTTATTTCATTCAGTCTTGACCTTTCAAATATTTCATGTTCTGACAGCAACCACGAGATCAATCTCTGGCATGCAGAAACATTTCCAACAGCCACCACGAGATATCACATATCAGTACATCAGATTTTAGTTGACATAATGTGCCGCATTTGGCTAGTAGTCATTTATATGATGTATTGCTGTGACTAACTTGCTACGGTAAATTGCTCAGGTCTTCGATGAAACAATTTTTTGTTCGAGCTTGTTATTCTTTCTTGTACAAACTACAAATTAAGAAGTCTATTCTGCATTCTGCAATCTGTACAGCTCTGTAGTCAGTATCCAGCTATCGAGTTATTGTGCCAGTTTTCTGTTGAAACACCACCAGGACACAGACCAAAAGTCTGGAGACATGTATACCAGACTTTGCCGTTTGGCTACTCTTCCATGTTTGCTTCCAGTAAACATCTTAAACAGAATGGTCGAAAGGTAAACTTCATGTGAAATAAGTAATTTTATAACACATGCTGCTTCATCCTTGAAGCAAAGAATGGTTTTAAAGCATCTGATGTTGAGTCACAATTCACGATCACCTCATTCACCTTACATGAGCCCAAGAATTATACAACAGACAAACTTCTCCAGGGACAAACAAGCTGCAGCAGACCAAGTCTCAAGAGAATCAGCATAGCATAGTTCCTTCTAATAATGTTCAAACTGTCATTAACTCAAGGGGAAAAATGGCATGCAAGGTTTAAAACACAAATCATCTGCATTCATCATGTCCTCTGTCAGTCAGTCAACAGAAAATGTACAACATGCGACTGTTGTGAAAATTGTTGTCTGTTCTAAATGTTGCTTCTGTTGCTAATTAATATGCCTTGAGAGCATCTCCACATGGAAAACATAGTAGTGCAACAGCTGGACAATGATTTGCTCCTCCTGCACAGGAGTAAAAAGAAGAAAAAATTCTTGCAATTATTTTGTGTCCTCAGCTCGTGGCATATGAAACTCTTTGATTCTTCAACTGTGGTGTTATTTGGTATTTTCTCTCATTAGGAGGTACATTGTAGAACTCTGCCAGGTACTCCAAAGCTTCATGGTTCCCATCACAAACCTTCCAAAGTGACGCCACTTCCCCCGGAGCAACCGTGCCCCACTCCTGGCAGTCATTCAGAAAGTCCAGCAGCTTGGAGTAATAAGAATCATAGTTGAGAAGCAAGAACGGGACCGGGAGCGTTGACCCGATCCTCTCCAGTTGAATCAGCGCCAAGATCTCAAACAACTCGTCCAGCGTCCCGACCCCTCCTGGCAGTGCAACCACAGCGGTTCTGTCAGTAGGGCTGCTCCGCACCGCAGCATCCACCAGGCCATGCTTCCTCGCTGAGAAGAACCTGAAATTCACCAGGTGCATAAGTTGTGTATCCACTAGGTGAATCTTACTTTTGCAGTTTGCACCCTCAGGAAATTCAGGTACCTGCATGTGAGGTAGGTCTCCGATGGCAGGTAAGGATGGAAGGCTGAGCTTGTCCATTCACCGGCCTCCTTTGCAATCTTCAAGCCGCCCACCGGCTTGTCTGCCTCAAGGGCGCCTTGGATGGCAGCATCCATGAGCCCAGGGCCGGCTCCGGTCCATGTAGTGCAGTCGAGCAGCCGGGCTATCTGTTGATGCAAAGACATGCAGGAAGCTGAGCAAAATGCAGAAAGATATGGTGTACAACGCCAATGGCTCTCATATCTACACTCTACAGCTACTTCCAGTTCGAAATGTCGAATTCGATTTAATGGCTCTCATGGTCTGAATAGATTGTTTGTTTACGGCGTTTGTAATTAAGTCTTCAAGGAACTAGCAACATGTTGTGAATGCTAGATTGGTAAGAGTAGTAGTTAGTGCTTGCCTCTCTAGCGAGCTCGGTGGTTTGGAGGAAATGGGGGTGCGTGGGCGGGACCCTGGAGGAGCCGAGGTAGACGGCGCCCCTGCCGAGGCGGCGGACGAGGTCGAAGCACCGCGCCATCTCCTCTCTCACCTGCACAGACAGGCAAACCAGGAGCCCATGAGCTTAGTCCACCGGAGCTGGGATTGGCAGGGACGACGGGCCGGGGTTAGCAAAGGGGTCACCTCGCGGGGGCTGCTCCTGGGAGGACTCAAGGCCGAGCCGGCTTCCGCTTCCGCCTCGAGCTCTCCCAGCTGCCGCCGACGCTGGTCGCCGGTCGCGGCGGCGATGGCGCTGCGGGGACGGGATTCCCCGCCGCCGCAGAGGCTAAGCGAGGCCGGACGGAGCGGACGCGGGCGCCAACAAGGAAGGGCTCGGGCGCGCCGCTGGCTGTGCCTGAACCCGAGAGCGGGACGAAGCTCGGGTCCGAATTCGGCCCCAACCGAGCTCGCCGCCGCTTCCATGGACATGGATGGTGATCCTTGGATACCTCAGTCCCCGAGAGTCCAGAGTCCAGACAGTCGAGATTTACCAATGGCCCAACGGCTGCACATTCTAATAAAATAATAAATAAATAAATAAATAAAACCCGGCTGCACATTGGCACACTACCGCTGCCGCTCAGTTAGATGCCAAATTGCCTGCGAATGTCCAATTTTGGGGTTTATTTTTTGGACTTTGGAGTGGAGCGAATATCGAATTTTGGGTGTGATGGCGCATCAAGAATTCAAGATATTCTCGGCCCATTGCCGTGGTGCCAAACTCGGAGCGAATAAGCACTCCGCTGCTTAAAATAAAATTAATATATGTCACTGCATATTGTTTGCAGCGTAGCAATCATATCAACAAATGCATAAAGATGGACTGCAATTTGCCAAGTTCTCTTCCAGAATTAGTTCTTTTTTTTTTTTTTTCCTTCCAGCACATGAAAGTGGGCTAAACCTCTTCCATCCACACAAATGATATATAGGCACATAAAGTTTGGACCTTGCTTCAACCAAAGCGTCCCCATGTAATCACAGAACTCAATAAAAATGTTTTGCATCCAACACAGTTGAGCAAGACAGTGTTCCTTGTGTAGAATTACATGGGAATAATTTGCCAAAACAATTATGTTAATCACCATGCGGCGAGGCAATCTTATTGTCTTATTCTGCTCCAGGAATAATGGCAGCATTTGTTTCAATTGGTGTCCCCAGTTCCTTGACGAACTTATCCTTCAGCAAACTGTTTGATCCTGCCATTCTTCGCGACATCAAATCAAACTCTCCACCGCTCCTGTGAATCAGAAGAAATAAAGGAGCGGACAGTCAGAGACACTCAATCATCATGGTTGCTGCAACAGCTGCTTGGAGAAACTCGCTCACTTACGGGTCAAAAACAAGGCCCCCAGCTTCCTGAAGAATCACAGCTCCAGCAGCAACATCCCTGGAGGAAAATTAGCAGTTTCAGATGAACACATGCACTTGGTATTTTTTTGTTCAAACCAATGATATTAATTTGTTTAGACCGTACCATGGGCCACCAAATCCCATCTCATAACACAAATCAAGTCTACCACAGGCAACTCCACACATGTTTAAAGCCAATGAGCCACACATCCGTATGGATCGGACCTGAAAAATAAGGAATTGCAGTTAAGAATGTTGATACATTAAACTGCATTTATATTCGAGGCAATTGATGTTACTTTACAGAGTTTACCTTGTATAGTAGCTTGTTGATTCTGTTGGTTGTATCATCCAAAGTGGCCTTGTCTCTTTTGGTTCCAACCTGATCAATCAGTATAAGTATCAGTTCAGTATTTCCAGTAGGTTCTTGAGCAAGAGGTTCTAGGATGTAAATTGTCATTCACAATCAAGAAGATAGCATTTGCATTCAAGCCAAAAATCAAGTCACAGCTATCAAAGTATCAACAATGCCAGGGGACGAAATAAAAGGATCATGCAAGACACAAGAGATTCTAGGATGTACATTGTCATCCACAGTTTACAAGACACATTACATGCAGTTACATGGGAGCAATGCCATTCAAGCCAAAAATCAAATCACAGCTATCAAAATAAAGCATGCCAGGTGAAGATATAAAAAAATAGTATGCCAGGTGATGAAATAAAAGAGCATACAAGAATTAACTTTCTTCAATGATGATGCATGTCTTATCCCTGTAACATGTTTGCACTTGGCCGGTTAGTCCTCTAATTCATCTTTTCAGGAAACCAATGCAGGCTGTGCATCCAATTATTTAGATTGTTCCCACTGATTTGGTAGTAGTTCTTTTCAAACTAGAATTTTTGTACTGAGATCATTGAATTTTTAAGAGGAAGAAGCAGCAATAGAGTTCCTCGCGTATTCTATCATCCTCTAGTGAAACAAACTTGATCTGGGAATATAATCCAATGTGTAAACTGCTTTGTTTAATTATTGATGGTGCCACTCACCTCTGTTACCAGAAGAGCCTTCACTAATTCATCTTGAGATGATACTGCATAAGAAAGATGCTACATGAGCATTTGAGGGAAAAAGTGTGCAGGTAGCAACATGTTTTCAATTGATTGTCACTAAATCAGGGTACACCTTTAATCGGAGAGCCATTCAAGAAAGCCCCTTTTCCACGAACCGCTGTGAAAAGCTAAGTGGACCAAACAGCTTGAGATTAGACTAAGATCTTTACAAAATTCAGTGGTAAAATATATCAGAGTATCAGACAATTAGAACTAGGGGACAGATTATATAGCGTCCTTCCACTCAATGCAACACTAGGCATGTGAACATTATGCTGGATGTTGAATCATTTAATACCTCGTTCATTATAGGGTTGAAGACGACTCCGACGGTGGGAATTTTCCCAATGGTGAGGCCAATCGAGACGCATACAAATGGGAAACTGCAATGCAGGAAATGCACAAAATCTTGGAATGAGAAGAAGAAACACAGTTGCACAACGAAGGTCCCTGCCACAGTACCACAAGGGGATGGATAGACAGATTTGTACCCATGGACAAAATTAGTGGTCCCATCGAGGGGGTCGACGATCCAGGTGGGGTCGTCGGTGAGGTCGGCCGTGGCCCCGAGCGCCGCGGACGTCTCCTCCCCGATGAACTTGTGGTCCGGGAAGTGCTTCCGGAGGTGGTCGAAGACTAGGTCCTCGCAGGCCTTGTCCGTCTCCGTCACCAAATCCACCTGCCACCGGCGAGCAATGCGCAGCACCGTGAGTAACCAAACCAAATCCCAATCCAATTGATGGGACGGACGCAATGGTGTGGTGCATGCATCAACACCGACATGGGGAACCGAAATCACCAGATGGATGAGTAGCAAGGGGACGGAGATGATACCTGGCCCTTGTGCTCGACGTTCTTGGTCTGGTAAAATCCCTTGCGAATGATCTGCTCAGGAAATCAAGAACCAGTGAGGAGACGGCCTGAGAAGAAGGGTCGGTCAGAAAAAAAAAAGCAAAGGCAGGGACTGCAGGATGAGAACCTCGCCGGCGCTCTTGGCGGCTTCCACCGCCACGGCAAGGAACTGCTCCTCCGACATGCCGTGCTCCGATCTCTCGCTCTCGTTATTTTTGGTTCGCCCGCTACGCCCAGCACCCAGAGCAGCAATTCTGGCCTCTCGCTTCAGCCCTTCCTGGGTATGGAATGGAAAGCAGGCGTGTGCGTAAGGACTTCGGTTGTAGAAATTTCTCGTTGGCTTGGGCCGTATCACAATTCCTTCACAAGCCCTATACCCGGTACATATTGTATATTTTTTTTTTTCTAATGATGAGTTCTACATATTAATTAGTCTATCATAATTTGTATAGATTTTTGCCTTCAATTTGGCATCCAAAGTTTAGTCCATCCAAACAGGACCAGTCGCAGGTGGATCCATCTAATTAAGTACCTGTTTGGTAGGAATCTAGATTTTTGTAGAGACATTTTAAATCTAGATTCTCTCAAGGCACATTTTAGATGGAGAATCAGATTCACTAGACCATTTGGCTACAGAATTAGAATCACTGTGAAACCACGTTTTGGCCGATTCACGTTTGTTGGCACAAAAATAAGAATCACTCACAACCCCGTTTGTAGCATAAACGTTTCATCTGAGTGCCTGGATTCACGTAAGAATCGGAACTGCTTCAAAAGCATCCAAATTCACCCTAACTAGCTATGTTATCTAAAAAACACAATTACTTCCTCTGTCTTAAATTAAGACGTTTTGGTTTTTTCTAGATGCATTGTTTTTACTATAGTAAAAAAATTAAGTGCCGTATAAAAGTTAGAATCGTTGAGCTTCAATGGGGCGGGTTATCAACTCAGTTGAGGTTGTTCACAGAATTTTTGTAGAACTTGATAGGAGAGCCTAGAGTAAACAGACAAGACGATAAACAGATGGCCGAGCACCACGTGTTCCTCCGTCCTTTTTACTACCAGACACAGACACGGGTTGCATCAGCATATTACACGTTGCATCAGCATATTACAGGCGGATATTCCCACAAGCAGTGCCAGTGTGCCACCCCACGTAGCACGCACGAGTCGCGTCACCGGGACCAAAAGGCCCAGCAAAAGGTGAATAATAAAGCAAACAAAAGTACACTGTTCGACAGCACATTCTCCACTAAACTCCTGCTTTTGTTGTTGTATAAGAATAACAGAACATCATTTGTGTTCACAAGGAAAAGAAAAGAAACCATATCTGCAATACTATAGTGTGTGCTCCTCAATACTCTAAACTCCATGAAGACATCATATCCTATCCACCCCAAGGCTCCAACGGACATGCCAGATGCCATCACGCCAGACTTGGTATGCAAGGCTGGAAAAAGGATCACTTGCAGGAACCACTAGAGAAGCTGAATTCGATTGACGCCAGTCAGGTTCAGGTGCTCTGGTATTCAGAAGCACTCAAGTATTCCCCATTCTCCTCAAAGTACTCGACCAAGCGTTTCAGGAACCTGTCGTTGCTCACGGTCTCCACGTCACACACCAGACAGCACTGCCGCCTGGCTCGTGTCACCGCCACGTTCATCCGCCTGTGATCGCTCAAGAACCCCACCTAGAAGAACCAAAAGGCACAAGGTTTACTCAGCAATTGCTATAGGTGTAAAAACATCTCATTCATTTGTTAAGCCAGGTTACCATTTTTTTTCACGAGTAAATTTCATTCATTCTCATGACAAAAATTACTAACTGTATGCAGAACATCTTGCGTAGAGAAAAGAACATGCTAGCAATGCTTATAGTCCGTGGAACGATTTTTCTACATCTTTTTATTAATATAAAAAAATGTGCACCTAAATCCTGTTTTTCTGGATATACCATGTAACATTGTATATGCATCAGAGTCTATATTCCTGTATATGTACAACTCAATATAAGAAATTTTCATCTAAGAATAAGAGGTTCTCAGGAGGGATTTTACCTCTTTCTTTGAGTTAGACCGGACCATTGAAATGATGATGGCTTCTTTCTCCCGGCCTTGAAACCCATCAACAGTCGATATCTCTAAATCTTTCAATTTAGCATCTTTGTTTCTCATCATCTTCAAGCAGGTTACCTATGATATTAAGACATTCAATAATTCAGGCCTTCAGAACTAGGTGAAGCCCTCAAGAAGACACCATAAATTCATAAGAGTCAGATGAATTAAAAAGCTGAGAGTTGCAAGAAAATGTTTGCAATGTAATAAAACCAAATAAAAGACTGAGGCCATCAGCCATGTAAAATCTGCCAACCACTAACAATGGTGTAAATGAGAGAGAAGAAAAGAAATACTGTAGATAGGCATTTTATATATTGATGAATCTTAACAGAAGACATGATGCAACAAGCACCTGTAGAATGCCCCCCAACACACACACACACAAAAGGGCGTGTTACAAGCATACATATATTAGGTCATGATGATAAGACAGAAGTATAAAGCATGGCTATTAACCAGAAGATCATGTACTGCAGACATCAGTGTATGACTGGTAAAATTAGCTATTATCTTGAATATGCATAGGGTGACTTAGGGACCAAAAACCTGTGCAGAGTAAGGAGTAATTATTCCAATATCAGAAGCATTAACGCCACTCTCAACAAGCAACTTGGCATGGGCAATGGATACTGCTGCCTCGCCCTCGTTCATGGTGTGCTCCTCTTCGCCTTTTACTTCTTCCATATCACACCTAAGAGTATTTTAAAATTTTAGAAACATTCTGTGAAAAGCATTTCAGAGGATTCATCTCTTAGGGAAAAAGCATTTCTTTCAAACAAAAAAAGGATGGCCACACGCATCCTAATTATCTTCTTCGAATACCTGGCCTTATTGTAAAGGTACTTAGCTATACTATTTGCAAGGCATCCAAAACAAAAAAAAAGCAAAGGAAAAAAAAAAAAACGTCCATGTATGATTAGTCAACAAATATAATTACGATAATGTCCTGAAACAACAAGAAACATCAGATAATAATCACCCTGTAGTGTCAATGAGTATAATAGTTGGTTCTGTTGAAGAAGATCTATTGACTTCTTCAAGATCATAGAGCATATGGCCTGCAACACTAGAATGTGCTTTGATCTGAGAAGAAACAAGGGAACAATAAGATGAAGAAATGACACAAAACAATCAAAACCAGAACAGAACTGGTAGCATAACATAGGGGGTAAAATCACACCTTATTATTGTAAAAAAGTTCTTTTAGACCAGCTCATAATGTGCTCATGCATTCTGTACTGGACAGTGAGCATGGATGTGATTTCCTCTCCATAAGCTTCAGTAAGGCGTTCAAAGAGTGTCTTTCCCATCCCCTTCTTTTCAGCCTCAACACTTTGAATTGTTGGAGGAAGTTGAAGATGGTCTCCAGCAAGAATACATCTTGGCCCCTGGATGCCAAGAAAGTAGATTAAGAAGCTCCAAATCATAAGCAAAATGACTGAAACTACAGTAATACATTATTACAACTACAGTATTGTGCATGCCGATTCACATTAAACACAAAGACCATCACTTAGCTAATGGCACTGCCTATCAAGGAGCTCACGCCTAAACAACTACCAGTAGCAGGATGCTTTAAGTGAATTTATGTTGATAATGACTTCATGAATGCCATTAAGGTTTACCTAGTGGAAAATATTTGTGATGCTGTCATAAGCATAATCACAAAGTTCCCGGTCAACAGGGTTGAGGAACGGGGCCATGGAATGTGGTACGCTAATTTTTGCAAGAGTTTTTTACATGCGGGATAAAAATGACCACGTAACCAGGTTGGGGGCGGCGCTTTATGTGACTATGGTCAATAGATTCGAATTATATCATTACAAGATTCAAATTATATCATTACATAATGCATCACAAACTTTGATTTGTGCTTCAATCTTATACTTACTTTCAACAAGGCCATCCAGCATGCCACCCATCAAGTGCCTGAGCAGCTTCATCAATAACAACCAAATCAAATGTAATTCCATTTAGCTTTTTTTCAAGATGCACCAGTCAAAGTTGTCAGCACAACATCTGCATTTTTCAGTACATCAGTGATTGCAAGCTGCTGTCGTTTTTCTCTCCTCTTTTGCAAGGGTTCTGAGCTCTTTCCTGATGTCCCGTTTAGTGTTCCTATCTTTAGCCTTCAGCAATTTGCTATTGAGCACCTACAAGAGACAGGACAATATCAAGAAAAACCTAACTGAAGAGAATAAAGTAACTGAAGTCACAATTATATAGAGCCTTGTCAGTAGTTTGTTCTTTGATAGCTGTTGGTATTGTGTCCAAATAACATACACACTGCATTCTTTTTATTTGATTTTTTTTATAAAAAAAATACATGGTCCCGATATGACCCCTCACCTCATTTTGTAGTTACATCACTCAGATTCATAAAACTTAACAAACACATATATTGTGATAAATCTGGTGATGCAGTTTTTTTTGTATATCAGAACATTAATACTTAATCATATTCATGTTCAAGTTTTGAAAGACTGGCACCATGTATTCTAAGCAGCAGTCATGGTGTAAATAAAAGCAAGAATTTGGAAATGAATGAATATCTGTTTACCTTCATTTCCTTGCAATGTCTCCTGCCAAGCTACTATTATCAGCCCGTAATACCTGGTCCCAGAAGTCATATGAACACATGAAGGTATCACAGGTCAAAAGATCATATGGCTGTTGTTCATATACTCAAGCTAGAATTCTTACAGTAATTTTAAACTGTATATCATTTATAGTTATTTAAATATTTAAATTGTTTAAATAAACTGCATGCATAGTTACATGGTTGATAATAAAAGGAAAATACAATATAAAAACCAACTCATTTCTTGATGTTGGGAAAAGAAATAATTGCCCTACAATAACAGAAGCAACAGGTGACCTAAAAAACAAAGGGAAACAAAAAAAAAAAAAAAAGTCTGACCTAACAGAGGAAAAAACTGATCTGACCAAAGGGAATACAAGATTCATAATCTGGATTTTCATAAAATATCCAATAAAGGTAAATGATGACTACACTTTATGATGTATTTGTATAAGCCAACAATTAGAAATTAGTCAATCGCCACTTACAAAGTAAAAAGCAAACTTCATGCATCTACAAATTCTAGTTCTAACTTCCAAAGCATAGAAGCAAACTGATAAGCCACTTAAAATAGTGCAACACCTGTGCATCAAGAGCGCTGTCGAGCACTTGGGGCAGTAAATCGAGCAGGGTGCCCTAACCTCACCAATTTTGTCCTGCAGAAGTTGAACAGCCTCATATTATGTTTAGCAAATTGGTGAAAAAAGGCATATATTGTCACTTATGGGACAATGAGATTATTCACCACATTCCATCTTCTCTAAAATGGATGCAGTATATGCTTGTCATTTCTTTTTACAACAGAAATGTTAAATCAAAAAATTTTCAGTGATAAACACATTTCATAACCGTTTCAGCAAACCTGTATCGTGGAAAATTAAAATCAACGATATTATCCACAGCAATATTAGAAGCAGCACAGGCAAGAATCTTTGATCCACGCTTGACCTCCTGCAATATTATCTCAATAATAGTTGTTGTTTTCCCAGTTCCAGGAGGTCCATGAAGCAAGAAAACATCCCTTGATCCAAGAGCCTTTGAAATAGCCTCTTTCTACAGAAAAAATACAATATTTATTCTAAAATGGTCAAAAAGCATCCAATTTATGTCCTGTAGTTTAAATAATATGTTGTATCTTGGACGTTTATACAAAAAGCAAGCTAAAAAAAAATATATATGATATTTGGTGTACAAGGTCAAAGACAAAACAGAATATTTGTGCAGCTCCTGGTTTTTTTTCAAACAAGAATAACTTTCTAATAGAAATCATCTACCACGAAACTTAGTAAAACACGAAACATCAAAACAAGCATAAGTTACAAATGCCACAGAAACAACCTAAAAATATGACAAGGTAAACCATCAACATTTAGAGCAGTGCTTTCATAGATAGTAGACTGCTGGCTCTACTGCCATGCAAACAAGGCCGACTAACTAGTAGTCTATTATTCAGAGGTAAGAGGGTGAAATACAGAAGCAGTCATAATGCAAAATGTGATGGTACATCCACAAGTTGTTGATGCCTGTTGGGCTGGTTTCAGTTGCTACTTCTATTATCGGGTTTAAATTCAAGAAATGCTTGCAATTGAAAAAGAAAAATCTGTAGTTGTAATGAATAAGACAAACTATCAACAGTTGTTATATCTTTCTTCTGAAACCTAATTCAATGTGTAAACTGTTGGGTATTTCGCTGGGTTACATGGTAAGTAGTTAGGTACTGACCAATGAATCATTCTATGGATTTCTTCTTCATGGTACAATCTCACTAATAAAATGTTAAATGTACTCAAGTGTAACCATTTGTTCACCAGTCATGAAGGAATTAGGTATTTAAATTTCAACTCATGAAATGCTTTCAAATATAGTCACAATGTCTCTCCATATGGTGAGCAACTACAATTACAACTAAATCATCTTTTTGATGTAGTCATTCAAATATGGCAGGCAACAGACGCTTAACTACATCCTCTTTTGGCAGTGCCTGCATTTAATTTAATTAATGGAAGACATCACGATGTGGTGACTGAGGGTGCTTGTTGGGTTTCAACTCTAGCCTACCCCAACTTGCTTGGGACTGACAGGCTTGGTTGTTGTTGCTGTTTTGAAAAAACAAACTATTAATTCATAAATGACTCAACTTCAAGCAAATTGTAATTAAAATTTACAAAGGAAAAGAGGGGTTAAAAAAGAACAAAAGTTGTTGCTGTTTTGAAAAAACAAACTATTAATTCATAAATGACTCAACTTCAAGCAATTGTAATTAAAATTTACAAGGAAAGAGGGGTTAAAGAACAAAACAATTTACTGGAATCCTATGGTAAACCATAGTTAATAATATAGTAAACTCTATTATTCCCAAAAAAAACATGTCAACATTCATTTGTATATGGCTTTTCTATGACTCATACCATGTGGATCAGAACATAAATGGAACTTAAGTACTTAATGATGCTGCATCGCACAATCAACAGCTAAATGCAACCAACAAAGGAAGTGTTTCAAATGGTAACCTGTGAATCATCCAAGTTCTTGTTGAATGGACTGAATTTCATAGTATCTTTGGAGCGCATGGGTGCCTTCTCTCCAAATAAAACAGGAACAAGGTTTGCACAAGGTCCTGTTTGGACAGTCTTGCTAAGTTCAATTAGCGATCCTTCATCCTCGCGATAAAAGTGACCTAGAATAGGGATTATCATAATTAAATGTCTGAGTGGTGTGGCAAGCCAGTAAAATCTAAAGTGCACCAGAAGAAAATCAACAACAAAAGAGGTATATTTCAATCTGTGCGTCAATGTAACCAGCAATTAACAAACAAGGACAATATGACATTACAAACAAAGAAGTGCACTTATGAGCATATAAGGCTGTGATTATCAGGAGAAGGCATGGAATGCTGCAAAATGGCGGCACCTCATTTTGTAAGCTTCTCAAGGCGAGAGGGCTATTTAAACCGTCTTCAGGAATATCATCAAAAGCAACAGTAATAGAAGAATCCTGTGGTTAAGAAACAAAATTGATATCATTACTCCTAAACACAGAGCAAAACCTTATATTGCCAGTAGTATTATTAACTGACATGAGTGTACCTTTAAGCGATAAACTACACCTTGACCAAGCGAAACAGATCCAGCATCTGCCTTTATTTGGCTTCAGGGCAACAACATCATGTGTTCCAAACTGGAGTAGAATGAAAAAGGAATGCTAGCATTATCAGTCCCAGTGAACATTAACATGTTTTCAATCAACATCCTGTGAATACAAATGAACTTGTGAGTCTTTTCCTATGTGACACTGTTATCACAGAGTAATTCAGTAAATCATATTATGTATAATGTATGAATGACAGACGGAATTCCTCCACAAGACCTACAACTGCTAGTGACACAGAGCTCACTTGCATAAAAGTCTGAATTCCTAACCCTAATGGCACGACAGCAGGGACAGCAGGCAACCAAAAGAGAGGGCCAGAGACGCAGCCGCACCTTTGTGAGCCGGGAGAACGTCGCCTTTGTTTGGCTGGAATTCCAGGAGCGTCTTCCCCATCAGACCCGTCTACTCTACGCGCCAAGCAGCATAATCAAGTCAAAGGCCATTAGAAGTCCAGCACTTGAAGACTAAAAATATTGAACTGCAGCATCTATCACACCAAGCAGCAACAGAAGTAGAGAACTGAAGCAGCAACCTGAGCATCGGTGCACTTGAGGTTGGCAATGACGCAGCCCCGCCTCTCCAGACTCTTGGCGCTCGTCTCGGACTCCGCCGATGATATCTCCGCCGCCTGCGCACCCACCCCAGACGCTCTCACTATCCATTCCTGTCACCAGCCGAGTCAACCGCAAACTTGAAATAGGAAAGAGAGAAACCTTCTCGAGATCGATGAGCGGGGCCATGGAGGACACGAACTCCTGCACCGACATCATCATCCCCCCCGCCGCGCCGCCGCCGCCGCCGCCGCCGCCGCCTCCTCCTCCTCCTCCCCGCCATGTCTTGCCCACTGAATTGACACGAATACTCGATGCTATCGGCCGAGAAAATCATTAGCAGCAGCCTTCGCCAAAAAAAGAAAAGAAAAACATTAGCTGGGTCGTGTTCCGTGTTGGGCTGAAATCACGTTGTCCAATATGGCCCACTGTTAAAAACGCACTACAAAATGGGCTGAAATCAGATGACATGGCGGCCCATGTCGATGCCGTGGCCCGTGGGTATCAGATGACTTGGCGACTACGAAGGTTTTCCTCTCCTCCGCGCCGCCACTCGCTAAAACCCTACCACCACCTGCGCCTCCACATTTCCAACCGGAACCGCGTCTCATCCATCCTGTTCTCCGTTCTCCTTCCGCCAGCCTGCTCCCCACGAAACCCTAGAGTTCCCGCGCGCGACATGGCGGACGGCGCGGGGTCGGCGTCTGGTCTGGAGGGAGAAGCTCGCGGGGGCTCTCAACGGGCGGCGACGCGCAGAATCCTCCGCCGGCCGGTGAGGGCGGGAGGAGCCGCAGCTCTCGAAGAAGTAGGGACAACCGAGCCCTTTTGCTCCCCTTTGAGCCCGTTGGTTTTCCTTGGTATTTCTGTTACCTGATTCGGGGGTTGGTTGTTCCGTGTTTGATGTGTGCAGCGCGAAGAAGAGAGAGGAGAAGAGGAAGAAGCTGGAAGAGGAGCGGAGGCCAAGGAGGAAGAGAAGAAGAACAAGGTGAGGGACATTTGTGTTGTCGTCTCTTCCTGTTATTGCAATCCTGGTTATTATGTGCTAAATCAGCTGAATACTGGATTAATTTGGACAGAACATGCCATTGCTTCCTCCAAGTATTGTTCATTTTCGTTAGCTCTGGAAGATGACTGTAATGTTTGGAAGTTAAATTCTCACTATATTAGTGCCGAAGCTCAAAATTGATGTGTGCCTAATGTTGCTGTAGGCTGCCGCCGTCGCTGCCAGTGGAAAGCCTCAGAAGGCATCTGCTGCTGACGATGATGACATGGATCCCACTGTAAGTTGCATCTTGCTTTTTCGGGTCTTGCCTTTTTAAAACTATGTTCCTTATTCTTACTCTTATTGATGGATGTGTTTCCTGCTGCAGCAATACTATGAGAATAGGCTCAAGACTCTTGATTCGCTCAAGGCTGCAGGTGTAAATCCCTATCCCCATAAGTTCGAAGGCTGACATCTCTGTAGCGAATACATTGAGAAGTACAAGACCTTGAGCAATGGGGAGAAGCTTACAGATGTGACAGAGTGTTTAGCTGGTAACCCTTTTGTTTTCCTAGGGATGTATTCTTAACTTGAGATCATATAGGTTTATTTTATAACGTTTTCTATTTTTATCAAAGGGAGGATCATGAACAAGAGAACATCATCATCTAAGCTATTCTTTTATGATCTTTTACGGTGGTGGCATGAAGGTTCAAGTGATGGCTGATGCCAGGTATAAAACTTTCAAGACTAGTATGGTGTTCAGTTGTACTATGTAACAAGCCATTTATTGCTTGAGCTGATTGTCAACCACTGCATGGGGTTCACATTTTTTTTTATGCACTAGATTATGGCCCTTTCTGGTGTATTGGCTTTCCAGCTTCTGCTTTTTGTCAGCTGCCACAGATGCTAAATGCAAAACTTTTCAAGTAAATTAAAATTAACTAGCTTGTCACTTCTCTTCCTCAGCTAGCAGCAGTGGTGCTATCACATCCTTTCTCTGCCAGAAATCCTCCACTCTCACGCCAGTGTGTCTGTGGTCATGCCACTCATTTTGCAGTGCCGCTCTCTGCATCTGTCACCTGATGCTGTGCCACCCTTCCGCCTCCGCCTCCCTGCTCTGGAAGGCCATGGAGCTCACCAGCGCCTGATCTGCACACACATCCTTTC
Source organism: Hyparrhenia diplandra (assembly GCA_015847255.1). Taxonomy (NCBI): domain Eukaryota; kingdom Viridiplantae; phylum Streptophyta; class Magnoliopsida; order Poales; family Poaceae; genus Hyparrhenia; species Hyparrhenia diplandra. Next base: position 33,410 of record JADLZK010003090.1, on the reverse strand, counting down.
CCTGCTCACGATCCTGCCAGGCTAGGTGGCACGCAACCTCCCTGTTCCTGCATGACGAGATCTGTCCTTGGGACATGGTCACCCATGCCTGCAGTTGTGTTTCCACAGAAGATCGACCAGGCAGGCCAGGCCATGGATTTTTGTCTCCTATAATGAGAGCACAGAGGCAACCTTGTTCATCTCTGAATCCTCACAAAAAAGTTGAAGAGAATCAGAACCTCAAAACAGAATAAAATTTTTATTCAGCAGCTTTTTGTCTTGATTTATATCTTAGATAGTTTAACTTTTTTGCTTGGTAAACGAAAAGATAGTTTCCTTTTTGGTTTTCTATTGGACATGTCACATAGATCTACAATATTTGTCAGCTCTAGAGGTAAAGGTGGCCTATTTTGTAGAAATAGTTAAGCCTCATATGATGACATGATGAAGTATCTCATTTATGCCAAAAGGTCTTATTTTTCCTTGTGCTTTTTTTATCGCAGGACCAAACATAAGTTTATGTTTATTTATTAGTGGACACATCATACTTAATAGTTCTACTCACAGATATTTCCTTTGATAACCTATTTTCTCCAATTATAAATGATTTTTGATCATATAAAAGTGGGATTTAAGAGATCAATTATTTATATGGACTTTAGTTTTTTTACCTTTTTTTTTTTTGTAATAGGACCTCAGAGTTGGTTTCCAGCTGAATTCTCTAAAGTACCACTCAGGTGTCAAGCGGATATTGTTGGCATATGTGGCTATCCAGGTTTGTAGTGTTCAGCTCAAAGTTTTGAACTTGTAGCTGTTAAGTAGGCCTCCCTATGAACTATTTTGGCTGAGAAATATTACTATTTGTATTTATCAGATAGAAATGTTGTACCTAAGTAACTTGTTCTTTTTGTTTTGTGGTTTCAAACTGTCAATACATAATTCAAGTAGTGTGTTTTCGAAAAAACTGTACTGCTATTTAGTTTATGTCCCTGGTTAACCTCTACTGTACTATTGTTTGCCTGATTAAGTATAAGTACTCAATGATTTGATGATTTTAATGTTTGTCTTGCTATTGTTTTATAGACTTTGATTTTTTTCAATTTGTTGAACATCAGTAAAATACATTCCAGTTACACAGTTATAGTGGTGCATGCTGTTTGTCTGAGTGTAATAATCATAGATTTTCTTGCTATTCTATTGTATTTTTTCTATGTTTGATAAGTTAATCAATATTTTGAACATCAGGAAAAGCAAATCGAGGGAGCTTAGTGTTTTCCCCAAAGAAATTTGTCGTGCTCTCTCCATGTCTTCATATGATGCCTCGACAGGTGAGAATCAGTTAAATAAAAATTATCTTTTCTTTTTTTAATAAAGCATAGAAGGGAGTTGATCAATAAGTTTGCAATTTTTAATAAAGCATAGAAGAAGTTGATCAATAAGTTGCAATTTTTGGACCCTCTGATATTGTGGGGACTGTGGCTTTGCAAACTTTATGCTTTCAAGAAGGCCCTATGATATAGTTCAAATGTTTACATATTTAGTGTGATTTAGCAATCTTTTTTAGTTTCTATTTTCAACCCTCTGATGTTGTGGGGCTGAACACTGCTTTGGCATACTTTAATAGTCATTAAAGAAGGCCCATTTTCCTATAATATTAGAGGCAATCCTTACTTATCAAGTATTTATTTATTGCAGAAAGGTGAAGGAAGTGCGGTGCCTGTACCGTGGACTCCAGGAATGGGTGGTAGGAACATCTAAAATTATGTTTTTGAGGATCAGGTTTTGTCATCATTCTTCATTATGTCCTATTCTTACTTAAACGTAAAACATTGGTTATTCCCCATTTCTGACATTTTGTGGTTGCATACATTTGAAGCTTGTTCTTGCAAGAATAAACTGCTTTCCTCGGAATCATAAATGTTTAACAAGCAACTAGTTAACATTTTTCCTGTGACCATTGTTAATCTAATACAGGTAGCTCCCACAACTATGCAATGCACTCAACTTTTTGGTTTCATGTGAGCAGGCCGTTGTTATGACTTACGATCCGTTTTGGCTGTAAAATAATAAGGAATGTGATATAAGGATATTTTGTTAGGATTAGTGAGCCTGTTGAAATAAAAAAACTATGCCTACTCACTTAGGCTTTGTTTCTATTTGCTAGGATCGTGTTGGATCCTTGCCTGATGCTGGACCACCCTTTGTACAATACAAATAAGGCCTTACTGTGCAGACAGACAATACTAGTATGCTTAGGGGTCAATCATTTTTTTCTAACTTTGCTGTCACAACATGTTGTGGACATGTGGTGTGTACCCAGACCTTTATGTGATGTTCCATTTGAGAAATGGGATCATGACACATCCAATCCTGTTCTGGAACCTGACTCGCTCTTTTGGTATAAGAATTGTATGGGTTGGCCAATCTGGTTAGCACATTATCATATTAATTAATTAACATAAGTGAGGATTCTACTCATCATCATGGGCTGATTCCTGAAACAAATACATCTATTGTTTCTTTAGCATGTTATAATTGCACACAATGAATATTTCATTTTTTTACTTTGGCATGTTCAAATGCTTATAACTAGAAACAATGCTTTTGATTTAAAATGTTTGTTTCTGATGTCAGGAAACTTCGGTCATCAAAGGTATCTCGATCTTATGGTAAAACCATGAAGTGAGGCATATCTTCAAGACACGATCTAAAGTTGTCTCATTTATCCGGAAGTTTCTTGATGAGCGTGAATTTTTGGGTAAGCTCAAGATTTGTGCAGTTTCTTTCAGTTGACGCTTCAATATCTGACCTTTTGTGTATTCTAGGTGGAGACTCGATGATGAACATGATTGCTGGTGGAGCTGCTGCGAGGCCTTTTGTTACACACCACAATGAATTAAACATGAGGCTTTTATCGCGTGTGCTCCTGAATTATATCTGGAAGGAATTGGTTGTTGGTGGATTGGACCGTGTTTATGAAATTGGAAAAACAATTCAGGAATGAAGGAATTGATTTAACACACAATCCTGAATTCACAACTTGTGAATTTTATATGGCTTATGCTGATTACAATGATTTAATGGAGCTTACTGAAACCATGTTTGTCAGGTAACCAAGTGTTGATTAAATAATGCCGCACCATTGTAACTTTTGTATCACATCATCATTTAAAAATGGAATATTTACACTATGCATTTTATTTTATGGTTAATAGGCATGGTTAAGGAGCTGACAGGTGGCTATAAGATAAAATATCAGTGCAAATGGATAACTAACCCCAATAGAAATTGATTTTACGCCTCCCTTCAGGTAGTCAAAAGATGCTCTTCAAAGCATCAATATAACTTATATTTTCCTAGGTGTGGCTTTATGTTCTTCAATCAACAGTTGCTACAGACACTGATACAGTTATTTCTTTTGTCTTATTGCAGAAGGATAGATATGATTAAAGATTTGGGGCTATATTGTCTCAATATACCAAAGATCTATCAAGTGATGAAGCGATCGTTACTTGATAGAAGCATGTCTTGAATGATGTGAAATGTCCACCTCCCCAAACAACATCACGGTTGCTTGACAAGGTTTCTATTTTGACTTAATGGAAACTGCAGCATGTTGTTGTATTTGATTTCCCACTGATTCTCTGATTTGCTAAGGTCTTTATTGTGTTGACTAATGGACTTCAGTACTGTTCCATTCTATTGGGAAAACAGACATTCTGAGGATATCTTAGCTTGAGATTCGTTTCTTTATGACAAGCTCTTGGCCTTTTGGGTTTAGATTCGATCATTTCTGTTGCAGTGTGTCCGTTAAAATATGTTTGCTATAATACTGATGTGTGTTTTGTTACTATTGGATGGTTGGTTGGCCATTTCTTGGAGGAGACCTGTGTGAATCCAACATTTATCATCAATCATCAGAGATAATGAGTCCATTGGCAAAGTGGCATAGGTCGACCTGGATTGACAGAGAGGTTTGAGCTATTTGTTAACAAACATGAAGGTATAGATTGTTCTTCATTGGCCTTACTACCATGTTTGCTTCACGATGTTTTCACAGTATGACCTTCAAAATGCCTGTAGGTGTGCAATGCATACACAGAGTTAAGCGATCCTGTTGTGCAGAGGCAGCTTTGAACAACTAAAGGTAATTTTAACTTAAAGAACATTCAAATAACTTTGGAGATTGTATATTCCTTTTAGGGTCAACCTAATTCATCACTGCATTTTGGATTTCTGGTTAAGCATGCACATCTGCGTGTCTTAGAATATAAGACAGCTATTATGTTGGAAGAGATAGAATGACATATCACAAAAGTTCATGAACCCTTTACCTGTTATATTTTACAATTGGGCATTAACTGAGACTTGCATCTGTTCTCTAACCTTTATTAGGGTGGTGAGTTAGTCTTTAACTTTGTATCATATTCGAGATCGTCAATCTGGTGATGATGAAGCTATGGCCTTGAATGAGAGCATTCTGTCTGCCCTTGGTATGGTCTACCACCAACAGGTTTGGGTTTGGGGAATTGATCGTACTGCGATGTTGCTAACAGATTCAGAACATTAAGGTTCAAGTTTTTCCTTCAGTTCTTTTCCATATGAATGTCAATCTTTGTTGACATTCTTGGCTCTCTGGGGAGATTATTGGCTGATATATTACCTTTAATTCAAACTCAGGAAGTTCTTCTTTTTCCGGCTATGAGCCTCAGGATGGGTATCCACATAAACAAAAATACAAAGGGGGTGTCTTCGAGGCCTGACTCTTAGAGACTCTTTGTATTGTAACTGAGAACAGTAGTATTGATTTTCAAGCGTACAGGGCATTTTTCGTATCTGTATTTTCAAGTTGGAAAGAACAATTAATAATGCACCTTCTGTGGTATGGTCTAGAATTAGGATGTCTATAAAGAGTTAGGCTTTTTGCTTTTCTGAACTTGTAGGTTTAAACTTGCAACTTGCAATTTGTTGAATACTTTCTTGAAGGGTGTCTAGGATTGTGATGTTTTACCTCTGAATAGCGTTCAATTCTTTATGAACCAAGGGTTTTGTTTTGTTGTTGCCCTGAGTTGTTTTCAAGATTGTATGGAATATGACTTTGCTCCACAGAAAATATGACCATGTAGAAGATTCTATTTTAATGTCTGTGTAGTCAGCAATAACTACTAGCAACCCACAATTAGTTGAGCCCAAATTAGAGAGTATTGTGAATAGACCTGAAAAAGGTTTAATGACACCAAAGAATGATGATTGCCCATTGCCATGTGTTGAACTTTAGGTGAAGCTCTGAATTTAACGTTGTGGGTAACTCATGGTGACACGAGTTGTGAGTAAACTTCAGTCATGGTGACACTGAGTTATGAGTCAGCTTTAGTCATTTGTGCTGCCTTACAAAGGAGAGGACTGATGCCATGTGTTTTTAGGAAATACATTCTTTGGTAGGGTTGTGATTTAAAATTATAAACCCTACGTGATGGAGACATTTCAAGAAATCTGTCTGATTCTAGAATCCTGGACGTGCTGAGTTCACTGACCACGATGGAGACATTCAAAAATTTGTCTGATTCTAGAATCCCTTGATTGTGTTCTGTAATTTAGATGTGCTCATTGTTGTTTTTACACTAGCTGGACTGCATCTAATTGTGGTTATGCTGACTCGGATGTTTATGTCACAGTTCAAAGCAAACATGATGCTAAATAGGCTGGAGGATATAACGGAGTCCTTGGATCTGTTGTGACATACAGCTTTTTGCCCGTGTGAGCGAGATGTGCCCATTTTGAATTATTTTTCTAAACTGTCGTGTATCTGCCCAGCAGCCAGTTATTAACCAGAAAATGTAAGAAAGTTCAGTTTAACTTCAAACTTGCAGTTTTGCAAATACTCTGGGTCTGTGCAATGTGTGCGCTCAAATTGGTGAGAAGCATGTGCAAAATGTATGAGCGTTGTTTACTTGAAGCTAAAGCTAATGTTTCTCCATTATTCAGGCTAAACTGCCATTGCAATGTGCAAAACAATCTTTTTATAACAGCATATATGGAAATTCCAAATGGCTAAACGTAATCTACATCTCCATTTTTCGTCAACTTCTGAATTCACCCAGATTCAGCTCGTCAACAGTACAATTGTCCAGACTAGACTACAGAGGCCAGAGCGTCGAGCAGAGCTTGGCACTAATCCGAAGCAGTATTTCTAGACCTGGGGAGTGGCTGCCGGTTCCAGTCAATTGTTGGATTAATTGTGCTGCTGATTGCTATTCGAGCCCAGCTAGACCAACTATAATCTTTCACTGATATGGTGGTCAATGATGCTTCACTGATCCTTGAATCTGTACTTTTAAATTTAATTGCGTCTGACATGCTTCAGCTACTGTATTGCAAATTTGGGTCTAGAAATCGATCGTTTGATTCGAGCATTCTTTTAGCGAAATATTGGTTGTCTAAGCTTATATAAATATATATCTTAGCCGTATCAACGTCTGTTCTCATCTCCTTCATTGGTTTATCCCATTAATTGTGTATTGTAACTCTCCGTTTTGTTCCGAGCTTATATGGCTGACTATCTTAGATATCTTCATAAAGGGTATACAGATACTGTTTTATTCAGAATCTTCTGCTGTTAATGGGGTTACATCGTGGGGTTCTTTGGCAGATGATGCAAGGCAAAAGCTTGTTTCTTCAGTAAATGAAGCAGAGCAAAGGAGCAACAGTGCACATCTATCAAACAGCTACTTGAGGCACTCAAATCTGCTGCAGCAGTCGGTTTGAACCAAATATTCTACCAGAAACGTAGCTAATTCTGGCTCAAAAAAATAGAGCATAACTTACAATCAGTTTAATATTCTCATAACACCAATAGTAAACAGTAATTAACAGAGGAATAGAGTCCGCAGGCAAAATCTTTCAAGTAAGATAATCTAACATTTCTCGCTTGAAATTATTTGGTCTAAGAAAAGCTTGGTCAGATCGTAGAAAACTCTGGTGAAGTGCTTGTTCGTCAACTATGCCCCTCATCCCACCGTCCTTAAACCACAACCCACCTGAAAAGTCATAAACACATTGGTAAAATATTTAAGCAAACAAAGAAGTTAGCACTGTTAATGATCTTTTACAAATCATAGTGAAAACAAATTTAAGTGGATCAGAAGCTTCTGTAATTATCTCATATAGCAATTGAACACTGTTACTCATATTTATGGCCACATATCTCAACTTTGTTCCTTCTAGCTGGCAAAAGATGTGCATTTCATGCTTGGCACTGTTGCTCACTGCATATCAAAAGGTACCAGGCACTGGTACAGATTGTAAGATTTAGGTGTAGCAAATCTTTTCTGGCTACCACTCTATATATGCATAATGCACACTAAAAACACATGTGAAAATGATAGTCCCAAAATCTTTTGTCTACACAGAGCCACAAGAGGCACACACTCACTTTTGCTTAAAGGATATAACTATATCCATAGTTCAATTGCAGGAAGGGGCAAATCAATTTAACCCACCCATATCAATAAAAAGAGCAAAAAACTGGGCTAGCATCTCTTAACCATGTGACAAAAGATTTGTTAGCAAAGATCAACCCTGGCGAGGCACAGCTCGCTAACACTTACCAAACACCTAAATAAAGACATGCTCTATACTTAGATACATCACCCTCTTATAACATACATTCACTTCACAATTTAGCAACTGCAATGTAAACACACACACACACACACACACAAACACACACACACACACAAAAGACTAATAAAACTAACAAAAAAATATATAATTCAATCATATCCAGGGTTAAAATGTGCTGCATGATAAACGAACAAAGATATTGTACGGCGAACAGAGTAATGTGCGGGGAAAACAGGTCAATTTAGATTGCCACAACTTCTGATCTAGCTAACAAATCTTCAGATCCTTTATCTTTCCAGGAAGGTAATAAAATCCATCTACAATCCATTAATACATCATTTTTAAATAGAGTGTAATCTATACTCAACTAATACATCAATTTTCGTTCGTTTCCCAAAAAAACATCAATTTTCCTACAAACGGGATGTGTAACTAATCTGGGGTCTGTTTTTTCCGTTATCCATCATTTCACCGAAAGTTAGCCTCAATGGTAAATACAAAACGGCAGAATATTGTGACAGAGAATCTAAGTTGAAGTGGTAGCTGGATGTTTTTTACCAGTAACTAATTAAAAGTTCAGATATTACAGAAAAGCCTTAAAACACAGGTAAACTTTATGCAGTATCATCTGACATCTAAATTTATCTCCTTGACATTCATAACCTCACCTTTCATGCACGTTTCTCCTTTTACTTTTTTGCCCTTCCCTGATTTTTTGCTATTATTGCTTTCGATGGGGCCTTCGTCTCCGTGTAAAGCAAACTCTCCGGAATTTATAGCCAACCTTAGCTTCCAGTGATCTTACACACCGGACATGAGTTTTCCATTGTAAATGAGCACAGAGGAACCGACGAACTCAGGCAAAATTGAAGATCCTAGAGACCAAATCTTCTTTCCGTTCATGTTCTCTCTGTTCTTCTTTATTCTAGCCAGGAAAGCATCAACAGATGCTCCTTCCATAGAGGCCTTGAGCTGCACACAGCAGTAGATACATACAATTCAGCAATCCACAAGCAATGCCTATTGCCTAACATAGAAACACAAGCTATATGCTTGACATGATCCGCATATACATAATAATGAGGTTGTTACTGTATATTTGAAAGCACGAGCTGCGCTGCTGCTCCAGGCCGGTAGTAGGGAGATGCGGCGTGCACTGGGCCCTGAGCCTGATCAGACCACCGCGGTGCAACATACAGATTGATCAGATCAACATCGACTACACGAACAAGCAACAACCCGAAACGAAGGGGCGAGGAAGGTGGCACGGCACCTGAGAGATAGCCGCGGCGGCGGCGGTGGGGAGGAGGGCATGGCTAGACCTGGTGAACCTCGAGGCGATGAGAGAGAACCAATCGCCATGGCCTCTAAGGCTTGGGCTTGGGTTTGGCTCCCGGCAGCAGCTGGCGGCGGCGTGGCGCCGTGTAGAACGGAACGAGGGAGAGAAATAGGGAGATCCCGAACAAAACAAAACAAAACCTACCTAGTGGGCCACGTGGCGGGCCTTTTGTTCTCGCAATCCGTTGAGTTGGGCCGTCATGGGCTGCGAAAAGACAAAAACGAGCCCAGGGTTTGGGGTTATTTCTACGGAAAAAGGGTATTTGGATCGAAGAAAAACTTTTTTTTTGCATTTTTTTAGCAAAAAAAAAAAAAACCTTTTTACAGTCTCATCCTTTTTGAAACGGATCCAGTCTGGAACCATACAAGATGCGTGCTTGGCAGATGGGGTGAATGAACCAAAAACATGTGCGGCCGGAACACTTTTTGGTTGAGTCGTCCCGATCGTGTTATACTTAAGTTTAAGCGAAGAACACGTGCGGATTATTGGTGGCGTGTGGATCTCGAGAGAGGGCGTCAAGTTATCGGGTCACCGACAAAGTTGAGGTGGCAGTTTGTTAGGGACAATCTCACCTCCGTACCATTCTCGATTGGCCCTCTTTCTTTAACGACTACTCGATCATCATCATTGTATCTATATACGTGTTATATAGGCTACGGTGTATGTAGTTTTGAAGGCGAGGGAAGCGTCTAATGAATCTAAATATACATAAAACTTCATGAAGAGTCTTTGGAGAGTTACTCAGGATACTCAGTGTGGTAGCGTCGTAGCTCCTCCCCACCCACTAAGCCCATCCGCACGGCAAGCAGCCGTTCCCTCCACTCGAGCGATATTGTGCCCCACCTAAACTCGAGGTCCTCATGCAGCGAACTACCCGTTCCACATTCCGGCACTATCCACCACTCCGGCTTTTCATTAAAATTTGAGATAAAAATAATCCACCGGCAATAAACATGAATTGGTTGCCTTCTCAGCCGTTACACCGCGAGAGTAATATATATCGGCACGATGCTTCGATCCGCATCATCCCCGGTGCGTCGATGGTGATGAGGTGGACCGCCCGGCGCGCAAGCTTCGCAGGGAACCGCCGCCGCAGCGGCGTAAAGCGACAAATGTCGAGTGGAATGCTTCGCCGCCGGGGGTGAGTGGGCGACGCACGTGTGAGCTGAGCTTCCGTCGGGGCCTCCATGGCGTGCGTGCTCCCTCCCGATGGCCGTGGCGGCTGGATGACCTCGAGGATGTCGGGGTTACGGTGCGCGCGCATCCGAGGCGCGAACCGTCGATGACCTCCTGGACATCTTTGCGCTTCGCGATCCACGCAGCGCCGCGGTAGGATCGGGCGCCCGCATGGCGAGATCCCTCTGCGATTCACGCTGGGACCTCCGTGCTGGTCCGCCCGCGCTATCCGATCCCCAGCACTTTCGAGGCGGTGCGCGGACGGAGGGGCGGAGGGAGAGAGGGGAAGCGAGAGTCGCCGCGGAGTTGGCCCGGCCGCAGGATGGAGGGCAGCGTTCGCCCGGCACCGCGGGCCAAGGCACGCCGTGCTTTGCTCCTCATCCGCTGAGACACGCTTCGCCTTTGCTTAGCGGCGCACCTTGCTTCTTTGCCTAGCCCGCGCGCGCAAAGCGCTTAACAGCCCAGCATAACCAAGACGCCGCCGCGCCCAAATGCAGAGCCAACCCGGCGGTAGCGGCGAGATCGCCGGCCGCGAGCAAGTCCGTGCTCTACTCCATCCTCTCCTTTTCTTTTTCTTTTTCTACTGCTTTCTATGGCCAGAGGCGAGCGTTAACAAATATCACGGGAAGCGGGCGGCAACCGAGCCACACGATGTCGACATACGCCCGCGTCACCCCCACCAATCAAAACAGGCCATGTCACCATAATGGGACCCGGTTTCAAGTGGCTTGAAAAAGATAAAAAGGATAGAAAAGAAAAGGAAAAATAATAAAAATAATATGATGAGATATAAAAAGGGAAAAGAAAAAGAAAAAGTGAGGAGCATGTCACCATAATGGGACCCAGTTTCAAGTGGCTTGGAGATACAAAAGGATGAAAAGAAGAAAAGAAAATAAGAAAGATAAAAAGAATATGAGATAGAGGAAAAGAAAAGAAAAAGTGAGGAGAGATGGGATGGTAATTGGGACGGTTGAATAAAATATAGTGTAGTTGATATAGGAGTAGAGGGCCTTTATCGGCATACCCTATCTTCGTCGAGAAAAAGAAAACTACTGAATATAATCCTAGCCACAATGAAAATACTAGGGAATGAAAGGACAAATTGTAAGTGCTATCATATACAAATAAAAATCATATAGAAATTCTATTTATTCCTCTTTTTATACCTTGCGACATGCAGCGTTGTGCTCCTGATACATGATTGGTATTTCGGCTTTCTGTAACAATGCACCGTATACTACACGTACATGATAGATGATATAAAGTGGAATTGCTTTGATACGGCACAGCGACTCAGGTACTGGTCTCAGTGTAGTGAACGCGCGCATGCCCGGAGTTTGCCATGGACCCTGCCAGTGTCATGCGCGATCACGCGAGACATGGAAGAAGCGAGAACCAGCGAAGCGAAACGCGGCTTGACACCGGTTTGCGTTTTGGCGAGTCGGGTGACACAGTTTTTCCATCAGCTGCAACTGTTTTTCGTTGCAACGAGTGTTTCACGCACGTCGTGCTGACTACTTTTCTCGGCCAGAGAAGGGGTCTATTGCCTCTTTGCTCAATAAAGCCCAGTTGCCTGACAAAAGGGTTTTTAATATGTTGTGATGAAATAATATTTATCAGCTAACAAATGTGTCCTCCATGTTCCATATATCTTATCTTACACTCTTATAAGCTAAACACTACTAATGATTTCTCTACTCAACATACACGCCTATCCACACTAGCAAATCAACTAGAAGTTGAAATTATACTAGCTAAAGCAGCGTAATTATGATAGTTTCTCTTGCCTACTAACATTTATTTAATTTACGGCGCATTGTCCATAATGTTATGTCAAAACATTCACCAAAAATTAATTTAAGATAGTTCCATTCATACAACTATCAATATAAATAGTCTATCTCTCCAAAATTATCCCGAATCCTCACGGCAACACACGGTGGAGTACTCACCCAGTTATTATTAAAAGTTAATCCGAGTTGAGAAGCCTCGTCCATCAAAAGAGTATAGTATTGACAATGGGATCATATTTTTAGAGTATGAGCATGTGTTGATAATTTTTCAATGGATAATATAAAAATTACTCTTTCCAATGAGTTACCATTTGTTGTCAGGGGTTTGTTATTCGCTTGGAACCATTAATTACAAGCCGCTTTCAGATTAAACAGTTGCCTTTAATCCCTCAGCTTGGCCATAGAGAAAAACACACGCCATGATCAAGTGAATGAGTTGCAAACACATGACGATCATGAAAGTCCCATGTATGCGAAGTAGTCTCCATGTCCTCAACAACATACTCCCTATGTCCTACAATTAATGTTATTTGTACCACCTTGTAACGTTTAGATTCACATAGGAGTCAAAGCATTCAGGACGTGCACATGTCAGATTCATATCTGCTGACACGAATTAGGGTTCGCACTAACACACCAAGAGTGCCGGCGCTATGCAGGCTAGCGTCAACCGTACGCAGACAAGACTAACCGCGTGATCACCCAGCCGATCTAGGGTTCGGTGAGGGGTGATGTAAACTCGATCTCTGACGCGAGCTTGAACGACCTCCCGGGAAGGATCCGTCGGAGGGCGCCGCGGCGATGTTCTAGGGCTCGGCAAGGCCACCTAGACGCCGGGCGAAATTCGTCGAAAACGTCGTCGAACAGCGGGGTTAGGGGTTTGGAAAAGATAAAAAGTAGAGAGATATGTTGTGTTTGGCGATTTGTTGTAGATGGGATCAAATCGGTAGTGAGCCTCTTATTATATAGAGAGTGGTGCTTTTATCCCCTAGGAAGCGGAGTCTTGAATCGCGTTTCCAATCATTAAACTTCGCCCACCGAATTAGGAATTAAATCGGTTCGAATCGAGTTTTCCAACTCGGCTGGAAAGTAGAGACAAAGATTTTACGACACGCGCGCATATGTCACGGGAGTCTCAAGTTGATAATTCTCCCAAAATTCATAATTAATTCATCCGGACTTCAAAGCGAGGCAAAAGCTTCATATATGTTTTTCTCGATCCAGCTTTGTGACAGGAATGCAATGGTGAAGTCCATTATTGATTTTTGAGAAACTTGACCAAATCGTCTTAGCCAACTTCGTTAGAAGGCTAAGCGGGCATTTCGAGCTGGCCAGCGTCGGTTTAGCCAATTAGGGAACTGTTGTCTAACTTCCGGCGTGTCCATGGCTCACATCATATTCATGTACCAGCAATACCATGGACGATTTTGGGTGTCAACACAATGATTCAATGAATGATGCACCTCATTGATGGGCACAGCGGCCGTATATTGGGGAGGCGGGTGATACATCAAATAATCTTCTTACGTCCAATCTTTCAAATAAATCACCTTTATGCATAGCGCTAAGCGCCAAAGTGCTATATTTTGTCACTTTAGATTTATAGCTAGCTGTCAGTGTGTTCGTGACAAAATTCATTAATTAAAAGTCAAATTATGCGACTTCAACACTCTTGTTTTCCCAAAAGGTTTATTCTCTACTTTGCCACCATAAGTCGCAGCTATATTCGATTTCGTCACTATGTCCTGGCATCGAAATGCCACTAGTTCATGCCAAGCCATGCATGTGTTAAGACTTTTTTAATAAAATAACAGGTTGCTTTTACTTGACGCAGGAGCCTAACAAAGCTTTTTTTAATTTGTCACGGTAGCTAGAACTTGTGGTGTGGAAGCTTCTGGATCGTCTACGGGAGCCTCAGCTCGCCATCCAATGGAACCCGACAAACGTGACACCTTTTTCATCAGTCTCCACATCACACAGACACACACACACAGTGCGCTGGAGTACACTTATGATGGAGGGGACGACGCACTGCACCGTGCACGTCCTTGATTTTGGTTTGTCGTGCATGAGGAAGCTATACTAGGCCTTGACGCTGCATCATTTGGCCCCGGCCCATCTCGACATGGATTAATCCAAACACCGAGCACACCGAGCACTACACGTACGTACGTACGTATAGTACAATATGGCTTGTAGGTTTTGTCATCCGTTGTTTCTCTGTTTTTTTTTCTCTCGAGTTTTTCAACATTGTGCGTGGAGTGCATGACATTGCACCTCTTTGATACACAGACTTAGACACACACACACACACATGTTCTTTTGTTTTGTTTTGGGGGTTTTGTTTTGTTTTTTGTCATCGATGGGAGGTGGTGGTGACAATGGGGTTTTGGAGTAATTAGGATGTGGGATGCAATCTCCACCTGTTCTGTTGATCTGCTCCACATCAAAAATCTGGCATCATTGAAACTCGCTTTGATGGCTTAAGAATCGTAGGCATGCATTCTTTGGAGGGTTATTCCAGCCGTAGGCATGTTTTTGGAGGTTGTAGAAGCAGATGTTCTTTTTAAGGTACTTATTAGATCTCATCGCCGATAGCGAATGTGTATCATAGTTTTTAAAGAGCTTTGTTTGGCGAGGGTGGTTGCACGTACAAAAAGTGTCCTTTTTTTTGCTTCTCTCTTCGGTGTGATCTTCAAGATCCGACAAAGCGTGGACTAGGAAGAAAGACCAATCTGAATGTCAATGTATTGCTATTTTTCTTAGAGGCCGGTTTATATCTTGTGTGTGTGTATTCGTGTTTTATATTTTTTGGTGTCCATCTTTATAATGCTAGCCTCTGTTTTTTCTTGTATTATGAATTGTGAGGCACTCTCTTTTAAGTGTCCTTTTTATCACATGTTCTCGATAACCCACTGCTATGATGCTGTAGGGATTGTTCGTTTGCGTACAAGTAACGCACGCCTTTTGTGGGATCGTTTGTTGGAAATCTGACGACTGCGGGACCCTGGTGCATCATCCAGTTGGCACCACGCACGGACGCCCGCACGGCGGCACATCTGACGACAATCCACGTACAGCTCAGATTTTGGACTGTCTGACGACGGCCCTGGCGTTGATCGGACAAACGTAATGAAAATAATAAATTGCTCATTTATTGATGGACTGTACTACTCCTACCGCTTTGCAGGCAGTCGACTCTCTTGGTAGGACGACTGGGAGTAGATGAGCACAGTGGTGTCGGGACCCGGACCCTGGCCTTTTTTGGTGCCCTCTGACGCGACGGCGCGTCAGGGACGCGCAGGACCGGATCAACAACAAATCCGATCGGATCGAGTCGCTTTGGATCGCGTCGCGGGGCAATGCGCTTCATGTGCCGCACGGCCGCCACAGGGTCGGTCCTGCCACTGCCAGCGCTGGAGCGCACCCGCGGCGCGGCGCCGGGTTGTCGGATAAGACCGGGCGGGCGGGCGCCGCGCGGAATGAAGGCCAGGAATATGCCTGGCTCGTGCGCGCCACGGCATCGGCATCCGCCGGGCGTCGGATATGCCTGCCGTATGCCGGGATGGATTCGTCTGGCGCGTCTGGCTGGCAGCACGCATTCGGCGAGCCGCAAGCGGAACCGCGAGACGCTCGCGCGCCGCGCCACATGGGAAAAAGTGACCGAGCGAGAGCGGCGAGGGAATATGCCGGCTTCTGCTTCTGCTTCTGCCGCCGGGGAAGTGGGAACCGACGCGGATGCCCGTGGCCCAGCCAAGAAGACGCGGCTGTGCGTGCTCCGTGATCCTCGTTTGCTTTGCTCTCGCCTTTGCGCGAGACGCGAGCGCCCGCGTGGCCCGTGGCCCGACGGCGACCGGCCTTGGTCGATTTCTTTTACTTTGCGACGACGACACGACAAAAGGCGTGGGACGGTCGGCGTCACCGCCCCCATCATCGCTCCCGGGCGGCGTCATCGTCGTCACCCGTCCCGTTCGAGCCCGAGCCGGTTTTATTATACCCCTGCCGTCGAGATCACACATGCGATCCTGATCCTGATAAATGGCCCCCCCACCATCAGAAAAACTTCAGAATAAGCGCTTGCTTTGGTTGTGTGACAGCGACGCCGACCGACCTCGTTGAGCTCTTGGATTAGCGTGCGGTAAACACATTACTTAATATAACATATGACCAACTGTGGAGCTTGTTAATTAATCACCCGTCTCCTTCCGACACGAGCACTAACGCACATTCAGGCATTCATTCATCAGCAGATGGATAGAGATGTGTAAAACTGGGGCCAGGTCATGCCATACCATGCCAGGATGCGTGCAACTGCAACACGTCCGATTCCACCAACTGAAAGGGGTCAGAAGGGAAAACCGGCAGCGGCGTCGCGCAGGAACACAACAAAAACTCACCCCAGGAAACGGGCACACACGCCCATCGCGTGTGCTGACTGTAACCTCCCTCCCTCTGATCATTATTGGGCGGCATGGCGCCGTAGGACATATGCATATCATCATCTTCGTCGTCTCGAAGAAAAGGAGGAACTGGAATCGCACGGTGTCGGGGAGGCAGGCAGAGACGACGCCATCGCTGTCCCTATCCTCCAGATCGAGAACACAGAGAGGGGACAGAGGTGTCAGTGAGAGAGATCGGATGCACTGGGCCTGCTGCTCCTACGGCGTGGCGGAACTCCCCGCCCCCGCCTATCCGTCGCCTGCCTGCTATAAGGCCTGCCTGCCCGCCTCTCCGGCCTGTCCGGCCTCCTATTGCCTCCGCTTCCGCTTCCGCTTCCACACCGTCCTCCGCCTCGGCGTCGCGCTCGCTCACTCCTGCTGCTCCTCCTCGCCACCGCCGCGCCGTCACATCCGCACCTGGGCCGCCGTCGCGCGCCGGCTCCTGCGACAGAGCCAGGCGGCCCCCGGCCCCGCGCCGCGGAATTACTCAGGGGACGGAGGAGGACGAGGGTCGCTGCTGTGGTGGGTGTCGCCGCCTGCTGCTGCTGCCGCGTACCGACGAGCCACGATGGACGCCGGGGAGATGGAGGCCGTGCGGGCCGCCGCGTACGCCGGGGAGGTCATCAGCAGCAGGGGAGGCTCCGTGCTCGGGAAGAAGACCATCCTCCAAGAGCGACCACTTCCCGGGTGCCAGAACAAGCGACTCACCCCGCAAATCGACGGCGCGCCCAATTACCGCCAGGTTCGCCGCTGCTTGCTTTTGTTTGCCTCCCCTTCCATTCGCGTCTCTTGTTGTGGGATTCTTCGCCTTAGGATGTTTCACCTCCCCTCCGGATGGATGGATGGGATGGTACCGGGGACGCTGAATCAGTAGCCACCTCCCTCTTGCGTGCGCGCCGCGGAAGAAACTTATGCAATCCCCGCAGCTCATCGGCATTCCTGCTCTGGCTAAGAGAAACGATTTGCTTTCCTTGTCTCAACCTGTTCCCTTGCGGTGCGTCTGCATTAACTGTTTGATTTTCAGGCGCAGGCGTGGCCTTTTCTTCTTCTTCTTCTAATCACAGTCTGTCTAACTAACAATAAGCATCTAAACATTGCTTCTCACTCGTGGGCATGCTTTAGTTTTCGATGCTTCATGCTCGTTTTAATTATACATAGCTTCTCTAATTTTTTAATCGCTTCCATATGTACATTTTTCTCAGTTACTTAAAATCACACACTACTTGACATAAAATTGTATCAGTACATGATTTGATGTAAAATTCTAGGCAAAATAATTGTGGTTCCAACACTACCTAGTAATGCCAGTGTTAAATTTATAGGGTGTTTGGTTTGAGGAATGAGTTGAATCCATTATCTTTTGACTCCTCACTATTTTTTATGTAGAACAGGTAGGCTGATCCACCATCACCTCATTCCTCACAAGCTAATAATTATTTGTGGGATAGACTTATGGCCTTTTCCAGCTCATCAAGAATGGGTGATTCCTCAAACCAAACACCATATTAATGGTTTTATTTCAATCAGACAAGGATTAGACATTCCCACATTGCATCCCTTATTGCAGTAAAATCTCACCAGTACTATGGAAGATCAATATTCATAGAGCTAAAAGAAACAGAAATTTTCCATGCAGACATATGCACAAATAAAAATTTTCATGTTCAATTTGGCTAAGCACTTGTAATGTTGGCCTGGATGCATAAACTTTAATTAAAGCATGACCATCACTTTTGCACTGCTCTAGTTACCTTTTTTTCCACGAGGGCAAATCAAATTCAATAAGCTGTCTTCCTACCATTCTTAAAAATTTCTTCCTTGCTATCACGATTTCTTAAAAAGGTTAACAAAGTGGTTCTTTGTAAAAATTTTTTTTTCAGGCTGGGTCATTTAGCGTGTTCATGGTCATTTGCAATGCCAGCGATGGAAAAAGGATTGCCAATGTGCTAAATCATATCGGACACACAAGAAAGGAAAGCAAACCGGTTCTATGGCATAGTCTTGGGAGGAACCAGTAAGAGCGCTGATTTCTAGGCTAGACTTCCACATTATGTCGAGCGGCTTCGAAAACTTTGAAAATATGGCCTTTGTTAGAAGCAAATCAACAAACAGAAAAATTAAGCGATTGAGTCTCTAGAAATATGCATTTTGATTTCAAGTGAACTTTGCCTTTCCTTTTTTTTTTTCCTGAGAAGATCAGCATCTCCCTGGACCAGGGTGTTCTGTCTCATGGCATGGCATCCAATAACCTCTGTTTTCTCCATCATGCTATGCAGGTTATCTACATCAATAGTCGGCCCTTTTGTTTTTGCGAGATGTTGAAAGGCCCTTCTCAAATCTTGAATACACGGTTAGCTTAGATCCCTCTGGCTTCCATAGTTATTTCTCTTGCATTGTTGTTACTGTTTTTTTTTAGAAATACACAAATCTCATAAACCACAAAGTATGGTCCTATCAAACTTCCACTGTGGAAACTATGATGCTGATACTCAGACCAAATCAAATATATTGCTATGTTTTAGAGGAATCATGATATATCAACACACTTACTGTTAGGACTAATCTTGTCATATAGGCATATTAGCATGGATGAGGGAGCTCCATGAAGTTTCTAGTACTAGTTATTTCCTAGTAGAGCTATCAAACCACTGCTGGAAAACAGCAAGCAAGCTGCTAGGAGGTAAAAATGGAGAGAAAAATTGGTTTTTCTTCTATGTGATCTTAACTGTTTTCATAATGTGAGCTGTAAATTAAAGGTTTCAAATGTAGCAAACCGACCCTAAAGTTATAAAAGGACATGTAACCCTCATGTTTATAGCATGAGATGTATATTTGAGATAGAATCCTTTGCTATGTAACCTTATAGTGTGAATTATAAGATAGAGTTTGAATAAAAGGATCTATTTCTCCATTGGTTCCTCCTTCTTCTCATCATATTTCCTCCCATATTAGTTAGTTTGGGCCAACACTTACCCGTTGATTGATTTTCTTTGAACTTCTCTTATAACTGATGGTTTTGTCAAATGCTTAACTTATATCTATGATATTTGTGTATTCAGATACACTAGTTTCATTTTTATTTTTGCAAAATATTTGTCATGTTCTTGTTATTAAGTCTGAACTTGAAAACATATTAACTATTCTATGTATGTTTTGCATCATAGGAAAAAGTGAAACACATGGGCAAACAATAAATTGCAAAGTAGGATACTTGAAGTTATCATATTTCACTACTCATGTTCTTTTATTTTTTTTTTTAACTACTAGTGATCTTGAATCTCTGCTAATATAGGGAATTAACGGAGGGAGTGGAACAAATGGAGTTTAAGCCTTAGGAAGATATTCTTCAGGAAGCTTCAAGGTACATTAATTGCAAACTTACAATGCAAAGTATTTAATTCCTTTATTACTATTAAAAAGAGGTATATCGTACTGGAATATTTGATGGCAGGTATAGGAATAAGATACTAGTCACTGATGAGCTGCCAAGTGGTCAGATGGTGGATCAGTGGGAATCAGTTGTGTATGATACAGTTAAGACTCCACTTGAGGTAATGGCATATTTATTATGGTATCATTCTTTTTTTCATATGTAGTCCTATTCAGGAAAAAAAAAATTTGATTCCTCTCTAGGTCTATGAGGGTTGCAATGTCAAGGGTACCTAGTTGACTCTGAGCGTGTTCAATTACTGATGAAAAAGCACCAAAGGAAGGAGATTTTTACAACCTATATAGTGCGTTTTGCTGCTGAACTTGCCCATAATCCTAATATCTTCTTACTCCTTTTTCTGCAAAAATTGGACCTGGTCCATGTTGCCTGGATGCTTTGGGATATGTGTTTTAGAGTCATGCTATTTCTATGTAATTAGTTATCCTTATAAGTTGAAAATGGTCTGGATTTTCACCATATGGAACACATTTTGCAGGTTGAAAATATCTGCAGCATCCTTACCTAGTTTGTTGGATTGATGAAGTCCTATTTTTTTAGCTCGAGTCCTTGTCTATATATCTTAGTTAACTTCCTGTTTTTCTAAATTATTTTGATGACTCCAATGTAAACTAGCCTTAGTCATGTTTATGAATCAACCAAGAAATAATCTAGTAAATGGATTTCCCAAACAATTTGATATAGATTAGAGGCGATAAATCCTTGTCTCATGTTAATCTGTTGCCATTTTATGCAAACACTCAGATATTGCAGTTTATGAAATGTTCACAAATTTGACTTTACATCAAAGCTGTCCTGTTGTAGTGGGTTATTACATAACATAAAATTCCATTGCATTTAACAGGTATGTGAATCTCTCAAGTTGATATAGAAACAGAAATTGTGTTTAACTGCCAAATGGGGAGGGGCCGGACAACTACTGGTATGGTTATAGCTACATTGGTTTACCTAAACCGAATAGGAGCTTCAGGTGAGAGCATAATTTACTCTGTTTCCTGCTTCTTTTATCTGTGTAGATCTGATTGAGAAACAGTAGCATGACCACAGACAGTCGTGTTGGGAACTGTTTAGTATTACAAACTGATGGCAACTGATTCTACGTAAAGCACATTGCATCTTAATATATGTTTGCTACATTTGTGCTCATAATCACACACCTATACTTGGACTTTTTATATGTTTGGGCTTTTCTGTGTGCTGCAGGTATCCCAAGGACAGGCTTCGATTGGGAAGGTCTTCTAAGCTGGAAATGATGTAGATGATTATATGCCTAGCTCAGAAGAAGCAATACTCAGAGGAGAATATGCTGTCATTAGGAGCTTAGTCCCGAGTTCTTGAAGTAACAGCCTTAATATGTTATTTATTTATTTTTTATCCTTTTTCTCTCTTAATTTTCTGAGCATGGCCACTTTGTTTTTCAAAAAATGCAGGGGTGGTGTTGAAGGAAAAAAGGCAAGTTGACAAAGTTATTGACAAATGCGATACCATGCAGGTAGATCATTTTTTATGCTCCCAAGCGCTAGCAATTTAATTGGAGAAATACTAGCAGTTTATTTCCTGCTTATGTTTGCCTTTCATTGTGAACAGAACCTAAGAGAAGCTATTGCTACTTACACTTAATAACATTCTTAGGCAACCTGATGAGATGAAGCGAGAGGCATCACTTTCCTTCTTTGTGGAGTACTTGGAGCGTTATTACTTCCTTATATGCTTTGCTGTCTATGTGCATTCGGTGAGCACTGCTCACCAAACAACATTATCAGTAGAAGTTAGTTTTTCTGATTGGATGAGGCGAGGCCTGAACTGTACAGCATTCTTGAAGGTGAGATATGGCAACTTGACTGTACAAATGTCAGCAGTATATACAGCTTGTAAAGTGTATACAGCCCAAATAATGTTTCCTTCCTGAGATTAGTTCTTAAAAATCAACACCCTTTCCTGTTTTTCTTGGTTAGCTTCACATAGGTGGAATGCTCATAGTTTATTCTGCTCTCACCTTGCCCATTTATCCTCCTAGACTTTGTTGTGTTTCAACCAAGACATTTTGTCTCGAATATTCTCTAGCCTCCACCAGATGACACATTGATCTTTGTGCCAGATTTTTTATTCTTGATGGCAGTGAGAACTGTTGGAAGACATAAGCCATTGTGTAAAAGTTATATATTTCAAACATGATGATCATTAACAAACAGAGCAGTGGATTTTTTGGTTGTATAAATCTTTAGTTCATGGCTTAAATATGTAGAATTACCATATTTGTCAAAATCTTATTCTGTATCTGTGGCTTCAAAGTTCAAGCATAATAATTCTTTTGCTTGTGGCCTGCTTCAGCAAGTTGGTACACTTACCAGATTTAAGCAGGTAAATGAACTATGTTAAACCATTATTCAGTGCACTGGATTTTGGAAAATGAATCGCATAAAAGTTTAGGGCAATCTTGTGTAGTAAGGTCACTCCAGAAACTCTTCATTGACTGTAATATATTAGTTTTTTTTTTTTTATATATGTTTGCCATTTCAAATAGCATTACTTTCTAAGCCACAAGATCTGCTAAATGCATCAAATGTAATAAGGAAGCCTTCGAGAATGTCATATTGAAAAGGATAACTATATCTATGTTATCACCTATTTTATTCTGCTTCGGCCTCATGTTCCATGATCATTCCACATAACAAGGAAGCTCATTTCTTGACATTTAAATTTGTTCAGGCTATTGAGAAGAGATCCCATGGGTGCTCTTGGTTATTCAAATTCAAAACCCCCTCTTACCAAAATTGTTGAGTCTGCTAATGGGCGTCCACAAGATATGGATGTTATTTGCTGCCATGAGGAATGGCGCGGCGAAGTTCTTGGGCGTTTAACTGTTTTTAAAAGCGACCACTGCCCAGGCAGCCACAGCCTTAATTTACCTGAGAGGGTGGAGGGTGCACCAAATTTTTAAAGGGAAATACCTGGGTTTCCAGTCTATGGTGTTGCAAATCCTACGGTTGATGGTATTAGAGCTGTTATCCAGTGCATCAGTACAAGCAAGGGAGGGCGACCTGTACTGTGGCATAATATGAGAGAAAGAACCAGTTATCTACATAAATGGAAAACCATTTGTGCTACGTGAAGTGGAAAGACCTTGCAAGAAATATGTTGGAGTACGGTAAGTACCATCTTCAGTTTCCTTGATGGATTTTTTGAAAAAAATAATATGTTGCTTGTACTACATCCAGCCAACTATAGTTAACGTTTATTATTATAAAGAAATAACAAAATAGTTTTAGTTAGTTTGTTTTGTCCTAAACATTAACTACTATTGACTGTTGGGAGACTGGAAGTAACTTTTCTGGGCTAATAAGATCATTTTTTCAAAATTTTATATTACATGGGTATTTCTTTTTTTTTCTTCTCCTGTTATGACAGTATGCCCCTTTTGAAAGTCATTATAGATTTATGTGATACACAGTTAAGCTCTTTATCCTCATTCTGCAAAGGTGTTCATAAAACTACTGGTCTTAAAACTTTCCAAAAGGACTTCAGCATATTATATGGAAATAATTTTACCTATTTATTCATATTATTAGTTTTGTGTACTATTAATAATTATGTCTAAACATGCTTTAGAGAGCTACTATTTCTTAATATGATATGTCATATGCTCTGGGAAAATGGTTGAGTGCCCTAACTGATACACATTATCAGGGATTGATCGTGCTAGGGTGGAGCGCATGGAAGCTTCGGCTGAAGGAGGGACATTTTACGGTAGGAAAGATATGGTGGAGCAATAATGGTTATTCATGAAACTGGCGATGGAGAGATCTTTGACACATGGGAGAAAATGTAGATAATGAAGCTGTTCTGACTCCTTTGGAGGTATACAAAAAACTTGGAGAGTGAAGGCCTTCCGATCAAATATGCACGAAGTGCCCATTACTGATGGTAAAGCTCCCAAAAGTTCTGACTTTGACACGATAGCCTTCAATGTTACTTCTGCTAGCAAGAACACTGCTTTAGTATTCAACTGCCAGGTACTGCATATCTTTACTGGTTTGACTCAGTTGCATGAGTTTTCAAAAACTTAAACGTTGATTTTGTGGTGATTATAGATGGGCAGGGGCAGAACAACAACAGGAACTGTGATTGCTTGCTTGCTGAAACTCGAATCGATCATGGCAGGCCTATTAGAATCCCAGTTTGTCAATATGGACATGAAGATGATGCTATTTACTCAACTGGAGGAGATACAGCAGATCACAATGGTCACTTGAATTCAGAAGCATGGAAAACCTCGCACTTTGACAAAGCTAAATTCTGGATTTGGAATTAATGACATCCTTCTGCTACTGAAAAATTACAAGGTTATTTGATAACGGAATTGAGTGTAGGCAAACTTTGGATACAGTTATTGATAGATGTTCAGCTTTGCAGAATATTCGGCAAGCTGTTTTGAAGTACACAAGAGTAATTAATCAACAACATGTTGAACCTAGAGTTAGGAGGGTCGCATTAAATCGTGGGCTGAATATTTGGAGAGATACCTCAAATTAATTGCATTTTCAGCATACCTTGGTAGCAAAGCATTTGATGGTTTCTGTGGACAAGGGGAAACAAAGATCTCATTTAAAGGATGGCTGCAACAGCGGCCAGAGATCCAAACCATGAAATGGAGCATAAGACTGCGACCTGGGCGGTTTTTCACTGTGCGGTAAATACACTCTTTGATTTCATTAAAATAATATTTTTGCACCTTTGATGGAACTAAAACATATTTTCTATTGAGTTTCAGCACGAGCAGAAAGCAACATATCCACCTCCACAAGGTGATGTAACAATGGAAACCATTGTCAAAGCTCGTTGTGGTTCTGTTCTGGGAAGGGATCAATACTCAAAATGTACTTCTTTCCTGGACAGAAGAGGTCAAGCAGTGTGAATTTCCGGGGGTGCACCTCATGTTTTTTTTTAAGGTACTACTGTGTTACCTAAAAGTTGTTGCATTTCGATCTTTGATCATTGGATGCTTATGATATTGTGTAGTTATTCCTATCCTAGTCACTTGTACCAACTGAGTTCTTTTTTTTTATTATTTGTTAAACTTCCTTACCCATTAGATTCAGAGTTAGGTTAGCTGATATCTTTGGCATGAAATTTCAGATGTACAAATATTTCAAACCAGTTCACCATCTGTGTATTTTATTACAAATAAAGGAATGCTATTCTCCATTTCTCCTCAAAATGTATTGTTTTCTTCAATCTTTTTAGCTTTTTGTTATGTCAACTACATGTGCTAATATTAGTCTTTCAGCTGGCTCATGGCTAAATTCGGGATTGAGGACGAATCTCTATGTTAGGTTTTCATATTAAAGTAACCGGTGTTATAATAACATTAGGTTGCTGATACATAACTTGTAATTTGTTTAGATGGAATTCAGCTTTAGCTTCTGTGTTAATATTTGTTAGTTTGTTGTTCTTTTTATGACACTTAGGTTGTTGAACCCTAGTGCACAAGTACTCCCTCAGGGATGGTATTAGAAAGTCGTTTTTGGACAAGGTTTGAGTCAAACATCGGGGAATATAAATCATCAATAACTTTTAAGTTGTTGAGTTTGTAAATGTAAAAATTATATGAGTAGATTTGTCTTAAAAAAATACTTTGATAAAAGTATACATATATCACATCTCTATAAATATTTTTTATAATAATAAGAGGTCAAAAGTTGTGTTTTTGGAGACACGTGTGTCCTAAGCTGTCCTTTTCTAATACCATCCCGGAGGGAGTATGTTTTTATCCATGATTCCATGTAGTCTTAGTAAAGGGCAAAAAAATCATATCCATAGTGCATTCAATGTGCTGGTTAACTAATTAATGTTTCCTTTTCAGTAAAACTGCACTGTACCACTATGACGTTTTTCCATCATGGGGATAGAGTTAGCCTAGTCCTCTTTGCCTCTGTGCTTGCAGCTTTTGAAAAGCAAATTGATGGTTATTACAACCAGACTACGAGATCAATTACCAGAATTGCCAATCTTAAACCTGATTTTAGAAATGAAGTGACATTTAATGGAATGGATAGTTACAAATTTTAGAATATCTGCTTCAGGTGGATGGATACCCTGTGTATAGCATGGCAACACCCACTATTGATGGAGCAAGTGATGTTCTGTCATATCTGGGCTCTAAAGACACAACCGGAAGAAGCATTGCGCAGAAAGTGGTAGATCCGCGGATCTTAGAGAGGAAGTGGTTGTTTACATCAAAGGGATCTCCATTTGTTTTTGAGAGAACTAGATCAACCTGTTGATACTTTGAAGCATGTAGGCATTAGTGGTCCAATGGTGAGAAGCTTTCTTCCAATAATCATTTTGTTCTTTTTGGGGCAATCCTTAAACTATCTTCTGTGCGGGTAGAGAACATAGAGACAAGGCTGAAGGAGGATATACTCTCCCGAAAGTTAAACAACTAGGTGGTCGGTTACTGCTTCATCAAGAAGAATTTAATGCAGCCACAAACCAATGTAGTGTAGTAGGTTACTGGGAACACATAGATCTGGAGGGGCGTGATGACACCAGCTGAAGTGTACAGCTCATTGAGAGACAAAGGGCTATTGTATAGACTACAATAGAATACCTCTAACCAGGGAAGAGAAGCATTAGCTGCTGATGTAGATGCTATACAGTCATTAATGATGAGTGCACGTACACTAATTCTTAAGTTTATATAATTTTGCAAAATTAAGCATTGTTCAGTTACAGGATACAAGATTCACTATTGCTTCTTGACAGATCTGCTAGGTACTATCTCTTTATTTCACACACTGGATATGGCGGTGTTGCTTATGCAATGGCCATTACCTGCCTGGGACTGGGTGCAGATGCAAAGTTTGTAATGGAAGAA
The DNA here is from genome assembly GCA_015847255.1 of Hyparrhenia diplandra. NCBI lineage: Eukaryota > Viridiplantae > Streptophyta > Magnoliopsida > Poales > Poaceae > Hyparrhenia > Hyparrhenia diplandra. The sequence goes on along the minus strand of JADLZK010003090.1, from coordinate 6,736 downwards.
ACAGCAGAAACACACTTTGTATCAACATCACTTGCAAAAAATGTGTCCATGAAAACTAAAACTGACATAGCACTTAGGCAGGGGTGACTACCGTGACATATTAAACCTTACTAGAGTATTGGTACATGGGCCCAAGAGCAAAGAAGAGGTTGACACAGTTATTGACAGGTATTGTGGAGTTGTTTCTGCTACTTGAGATGTGCTTTTATATGAACAAATTAAATACAGTTGTGGACTAACTGCAATTTTGATGAGTTTCATCGATGATAGCTTAACATTGTTCTACATTTTCTTAATTTTCCATTTGCCCGTTGAAGGTGTTCTGGTGCTGGTCATTTCTTGGGAGGATATTATGCATTACAGGAAAGCACTGCAAGATTGTTCACATGATGGCGGCGATGGCGATGACGAGGAACACTCTTATCTCACTGATATGGGTACAAAAAGCTTTTAAGGTGTGTTTAATTTGTTTTAACTGAAGGATGTTCGTTTTTTGTATGCATAATCTCCTCTCTTATCCATCAGTATTCTATTTGTTTCACACTTGATAGATAATTCTCAAGATAAAAGTATCCATTAGTATTACCTGATTAAAAAATAAGTGCTCCTTTACTTTAAATTCGTGTTAAAATGATTTCTCTTCAACAATTATGATTCTTGTTATTTAGCACAAACTCTTCAACATGCATGTTTCCATTATATGTTAGTCAGTACGCCAGGAATCATACAATGATAGTGTTCAAACATTTGTGGTGCAACCAATTGCCATGTAATAGGGCCTCGTTTTTGATCAATACTTCTGGAAAATCAGTGATTTTTGAGTAGTGCCAAAAGAAACACACAATTGACTGTGCAACTAGAAATATTGGTCCTTTTTCCTTTTTGGACTAGAGGAGTTATATCCAGGTACATCTGATAATTTTAGTCTACCAGGAATCCCAACAATTGATGTTAAGCTAGCAACATTCCAGCCATATTATGCTCATAACATGTAAACGCATGCCACCGCGTGCGGTCAGCTAGCTAGCCATAACTAACCACATGTGTTTAGTGGGCTGACTAAACTATCATGAAATTAACAATGACCCATTTTAGGCCTTGTTTGGCTGCTCTCGTATCACGTGTGATGGAATTAGTAGGGTGGAAATGAAATCAGTGGATTGAGGTGGATCACGGTGTAGCCAAACAAGCCCTTACATGTGATCAAGGGGGGTTGACACTCAAAATCCTTCCCTTCCTGTTAGCCACATGATAGCGAGTCAATGGTGCTGTGTTTTAGAATCTTCTTGTGAAATAGTTGCCTCCTATGAAAATTCATTAACATCAGAAAGAACTTTTGCTTCTGTATTCAATGAAAACAGACTGGGATCAGGACACACTTCATAGGCCTTGTATTCATGTCACAACGTGCTTGCTGTATAATGGCGCCTGCTTCACAAACTACATTGCTGAAAACATAAGCATCGAATGAAAAAAATAAAAGCACCAAGGGAAAGAAGACATACATGTTTGTTTTAGTTCAGCAATGATGTTTGGCTAGAAGGTATTGAACACATTGGTGGTCATGCGTGTGCTTCTAAGAGACTAAATAGTGAAAAAAAAATTGCTAATTTGAAAAAAAACTCAAGCCAGGTCTCTAGGTCTTTGATAAGATGTTTTTTTTTTTTTGAATCCCTATTTTATAGGAAAGAAGACTTAAAAGGTAATTTTGTATGTACTGTATTGCCTTGTTTAACTCGACACCAGGCTAGGTATTGTATGTTAATCAATGTCTTACATCATATTCCCAAATGCACAAATAACCTACTTAAATATGTTTATTTGTTTTTTTCACATGGTATTGATTCATATCAAATTCTTGTGTCGCCCAGGCGTTACTTCTTTCTGATCACCTTCAGGTCCTACCTGCACACAGCACAAGATCATCTTGAAACAACATTTACATCATGGATGAAGGCAAGGCCTGAGCTTGGCCACCTTTGCGACAATCTAAAAGCTGGACAAATAGGTTACCCGTCATGTGGCATGATTATGTAGTTGTGTCGCTTTGACAAAATTCACCCAGAGCTTCAGAAAGGGAGAGTAAACGGGTAGGGAGGAAGCAGTGGTTATGGGAGTTGTGGACAATGAAGAAAGCAGTTTAGGCTCCTGAAAGAGCATTGTAATGTACTTGTGGGTGTTAATTGACACCAACAAAGCATGTATATATTTTCAGCCTTATTGTAGATAAACATATTAGATATTTTTTGTTGTAGGCTTCCTATCTCAATTTTTTCAAAAACATTTTATACAGTTCATTCTCATGTATGTATGTAATATGCTTACTTTTCAGCTGTGTTTTTGTTTTTGAAGAAAACAAGAAGCTTCTTCGATAGCTTTGATTTATGAGTATAGCTTTTGATTTATGAGTTCTCTGGGTGGTGATTTATGAGAAAATCTTTGAAAAAATTGCGCATATCACCGTTTATAAAAAAATAATAATAACGCTGAAACTTCACAACCTTTGCGAGGCCCAGGAGGAGGCTCATTCGCGATGGGAACCCACAACCATGCAATCCACTTCACAACCTTTGCGAGGAGCCTAGGAGGCTCATTCGCGATGGGAACCCACAACCATGCAATCCGCCGCCGCTCCAGAACCCTCCCGGCCGATGGCGCAGCATTATTATTATTATTTTTTGATAAAGCATGTATTAATTAAGGAAAACCAATACAAATACACCATATAAGGATCATTATGGCAGCTACCGCTTTATGTCTACAAAGGGCCTTAGGAAATAAGAAAATTACAAACTAGTCCTCGCTAGGCGCGCATATGTTACGCACTTTTTGCTCAAACTGTGCTAGGAAAACAAGTTGGATCTTTTATTATCTGCTCATTACTTAAATTCAGGGGTCGTCTTATAGTTTTGAGCATTTTATTTTTTTTAAACTTACAGCCTTGTACTACACAGCTCACGAACGACTATGGCAAAAGTACTTATCCTGTACTGTTATCCATGATATTTAAAAATTTGCATACTTTTTTTCCTCAAAAAATAGCAGTAGCAAACTAGCAATTAATGCAAGTCGGTAGCTTAAGATGCACAGAGGACTCATTAAGTAATTATAGTTTTTTGTGGTGAAACTATCAATAATCTGAGGCATGGTGAAACTTCAAATTCACAGCAGCAACAAACAAAAGGTTAAGAAGCTGGTCAAGATAGTGCAGAAGCAGGAGAAGAAACTGTAAAGCGTCAAAAATATATACATGCCACATATGAGCAACAGAGTTCTTCCTCTTCAAATTTTTGACCATCGCATTATTCAACAGAAAGTTCACGTGAAGGGAATCCTTGACCGCTCGGTACACTGGAGGGGGGCTGTGCGGGAAATGGGGGAGGTGGGATCTCGGCTGCCCCCTCGCTGTGTCTTTGGATTTGCGCCCCGAGCTCCCAGGCGTAAGACCACATCGACCGTCTAGCCCAGGATCCCGGTCAGGGCGGGCTAACAAAAATAATGTAGTCGGCTATGTCAGAACCGGCTAATAGAGAATAATAATTGTGGTAGAAATGCGTCGGGAGACATACCGAGGCGGCGATTTTCCACGCATGCCTGAGTGCGATGGCGGCAAAGGTAAAGCCCAAGCAACTGAGATGACAAGTACCCGCAGCATTACCAAGGCCATGAGTCAGGGCGACACCAAGCGAGGTAATATAGTGGCCAGCGGTGCTAAGGGTCACGAGGAGGCGGGCGCGTGTCGGGCAATCCCACCATTTTGTCCATGCCACAAAAAATTAAAATGTCGCTGGCGTCACAGCGGCGTCGCCCATGCGGGCGCCTCGGTTCAGCAGCTTAGCGATCGATCCCAGACGGTAGCATCGCGCCCGGCGGCGGCCATGCGAGGCGGGGAGCACCGCCGTGAGTGGCAGCGAAGAGCACCGCTCTGCAGCACTCCCGCCAGAGAGGTCCCCACGCCCCCGAGGCCGGGCGAAACAACACCATCAAAAATTGGCGTGGAGCGCGGCGTCGCACCGCTCCCGCCACATCCCTTGCTCCTGCCTAATGAGCAGCACAACACCTAATAATTGGTGTCTCTCTCTACTCTTGCTGCATATATATATATATTACTACGGGCACGGGTCGACATCGTCGCTGCCGTCGTCTCTCCCGGACTACTCAGGGACGACAGAGGGGCTACAGTCGGGGCATCTTTGGTTTTTCGCTACGGAACGTCTACCTATCTTTTGCGGCGATAACGACATGCAAGTTTCTGCAGGTTGCAACATATAAAAGGGTTAATGTAGCGACATGAATGTCTACCCCTACATGAGATTGAATTGATTAGTACACGATTGGTAGGGAAGCAATTAAAAGATCAATCTAGAGAGTGGTGGTTGAGGGGTAAAAGGATGAGTCTAGAAAGAGCATCATCTAGTGGTGGTTTGGGATTTTTGGTTTTGCTCAATGGAATTTTTTTTTTTTTTGAAAGTTTTAAGTCGAACAACTAAAGGATTTGTGTTAGAACTACCCAACCTCTTGCCCATTGGTCTCTACTTATAGGGGGAGGTGGGAGGCAATTTTCATCACTACACTCTTTTTTTGATTCAAATTACAGGGATCATGCACCTTGTGGATTAGGGCTTGGGCCTTTTTGCATTGAAGCAATTTTCCTCTCTACACACTATTTTGATTCACAATTACAAAAGAGATCATGCACTTTGTGGATTATGCCTTGGGCCTTTTTGCATGGAAGCAATTTTCCTCTCTAACCTCTTTCAATTACAAATTACACCGCAGATCATGCAATGGTTTGGCCTTGCACCTTTTGCATGGAGGCAATTGGCACAATTGCCCTCACTAACACTATATGAAAATTTTATCTATCTCATATGCATCAACTCTCTGAGCTCTTCAAACTAACAACCATTACAATAATTTTTAGCTAAATATGACATGGTGTGGACAGACATGATCATCTCTTCCACGTTTTCCACCCTACCTAGATGAGATAGCAATTGTATGTAGGAACAAACTAAATGATACCATAAAGAGCCCGTTATACTAACAGGACATGGGACCCATCAATTTTATATAACCTTGCCTGCTTTACTATACAAGATTGGGTAGAGGTAAAACCTAACGGTGGTTTAATTTGAGCTAGCTAGAACCGGTTCTTGTAGTTTGTTTTTTTTCCATTGGACTAATTTGGTTTTGGGGAAAATGGGATAACAAGACTTATGGTTGGATATCTTTGGGTTAATAGTGACCATGGATTGGGTCGTATCGGTTTCAATCTAAAAATGATGTCTCTTAATGGTCTCAAATTCGCGGATCGAACTTCGATGCCCATGTTGACATACAAAAAACTGCATCCTTAAATTTTTAGCAGTCATGATTAGTTCATTAGCTAACCATTCTAGGTAAGTACATGTAGTGATTTAAGTAATTAGAATCGTTTTTAATTTCCTCGAACTCCAACTCCAACTCCGCGGGCCTATGTGGTAGTCTGGTGCCCTTGGAACTCCATCTCTCCTGCCTCCACACCAGTCTCAGTCAGTCTGAAAGGAGCTGGAACTAAAAAGATACCGCGAGCCTCTTCACTCCCCATGAAGCAGGAAGTATAGCTTTTATAGGGCATTCAAAACTTTTGACACATGGTTTCTAGTTTCACACCCACGGTCACCAATTCCTTTACACCATTTTCCATGGGGTATATCAAGAGTTTGGCAAATTGGTTTTGGCATCTTGATTTTTTTTTGTTGCAAAAATGATAAAAACATGCCTCCAATAGTTTTGCATATCACACTTGATAAATTTTAGCAACTTGCCAAATAGTGGTCCTGGATTCCCATATTTGCCAAGTATCCTCCACTTGGCATCACACCCTTGCACCCACCACCTCCTCTTTCCCCCCGCGCACTGCTTGTTCCCACATCAAGACGAGGACATCGTTTGCTTCCTAGTGGTCGGTGCTGAAAGCACCATTGTGGAGTACCTGCTTGCACTATCGTTCGCCATCTGTTTTGTAGCTTCTATTGTCACTTTATATATACTATGCAAATAAATATAGACATATGGTACATGTCGTTAGAAATTTTTATCTTTGTGTTGAGGATCGAATGCGACCTTTATCCTATCCTTGAATGAAGGATGGAAGGACAACTTTCCTTTGCCATTTCCAATCGTCCGCGGTGGTGGCGAAGGAAAAAAAATCGTGCGACATGGATATGGCCCAAGCAGGAAACCCCAGCAAAAAAACAACATCCAGGTCCACCAATTTGTGTTTTGACAAGTCGATTTGCCAAACTCTTGAAGATGACCTATTCTTGTCCTCCCTCATTTTATTTCAAGATCGGCAAACAACCGAGATATTACAAAAACAAGAGGCTCCAGTGAAGTCGGGAACCAAAACATCAGTTACAAAGCTAGGGATGGGATGAAGCCAAATATGTGGTTGATCCAGGTCCCAATCAGGACGCAGATGGTCATGAGCACTCCACTAATGTTCTAGGAATATAAGAAACTTGAACAGATCAAAGCATAACAAAAATTAGCTCCCTTTGCTTTGTAGAGGATGGATGCAGGGTTAACATCCCTGTTATACAGCTGCAACGCTTTCACTGTATTAGGAAGTTGAGAGAGCAGAGAGGTTCGTCGGCTAGTGGCCTTGGAACGAACTGAACGCGTCGGCATGCGCGACACAGGGTATAACAGAACCCACACGGATCGAGACGGAGATGGACTCGTCAACTCC